>BQNB010078833.1:0-30434 GCA_026074375.1 Tanacetum coccineum | reverse complement strand
GCTTTTAGACTATTCTTACTATATATTTGATATTTTATTATATTATATATATTTTAAGGTGTAGTCAGAGCGGATCAGTATACCACTGAGACATTTGTTGATGATAGCAGCAAATGATCTCCAGGGTTGATGCAGTTTATTGACATTAACGTCAGTGATCTTCCTTATATCTCCAGAATGACCAAGACTAGCTAGAAAGATGAGGATCTCCTTCTCAAGAGGTGGTTCTACAAACTTCTTATTACCGACTTTAGGGCAAATTTGAAGAATGTCTCTGAATTGATCAAGACCGATAATGTGCTTCTTGTTATTCATCTTAAATCGGACAGATCGATTATGAACATAAGCAGAAGCCCAGAATTCTTGCATATAGATCTCTGGAGCATCAGCAGTGACTTGGAATGCCTTGTAGAAAGGAGTGAGCTTTAACACATCGTAGACCACTTGAAGGGTTGCTTCCTTTGATGTGACATCCGAACTTAAGCGAAGATTACATTTACCAATCTTAAGTCGGTCAGCAGGAGCCACCAATGCATCATCCAAAGCAATCTGATCCGCTATTGAGATTTCCATGAGTCTGTTTAAGAAAGAGTGAGTGCAGTTTATAAGAAGACACAATCATTCATTCATGAGAACCTTTATGACTTTTAGCACTTTTGAAGATCAATCTACTTAGATAGACGAATAGCGTGTAAGACAAAGGCACCTATCCTAACAATTAAGTCGAATGTAGTTAACCTTGGTTTTGTCAAGCTTTTACTGTCTATTTTAAACTAAGAGATTTGTTGAATTTAATCTTAGTTAGAAAAAATTTGATCTTAAGTGTGTTATGTCAAAAATTGGTTAAGTGTTGATAACTTTACTCGTTCGGTCTTCACTAAATAACACTTGTTCGGTCCTCAAAGAAACAGCTAGATCGGGTTGCACTGAAATTACACTTGTTCGGTCCATTTACACAATCACTCGTTCGGTCCTTAGAACAGATACTCATTCGGTTCATATTGACAGTTGCTCGATCGGTCGTTATTGTAAGTCACTCGTTCGGTCCAGTCAAATAGTCGCTCGTTTGGTCCTTTCTAAGAGTCACTCGTTCGATCCTTACAAGATTCACTCGTTCGGTCCTTTCTAAGAGTCACTCGTTCGACCCATGTTAGATGACACTCGTTCGGTCCATAAAATCAACACTCGTTCGGTCCTCACTACATAGCACTCGTTCGATCCACACTATACTTCACTCGTTCGGTCCACACTAAACTTCACTCGTTCGGTCCACAATAGACTTCACTCGATCGGTCCTCAACAGACTTCACTCGTTCGGTCCACAATGGACTTCACTCGTTCGATTTGACTTAGCTTGTTTTTGGGAGGTGCGATTTTGAAGAGTGTGCGTGTGTGTGTTTGAGTTTGTGTGCGTGAATAACAGTGAAACCAAACTGGTTGTGGACCTTCTTGTTTATCTATTCATCTTTTAGCACTTATGGTCCTTCTTGTTTAGATTTCATATAAGTTTTGCACTTAAGTTTTGTAAGGTGAAATCACGTTAAACTATTTGGCACTTTTGGTCCCTAAAGTTTTATACTCGTACACCTATAGACTTAAATTGGCAACCTATACTTAAAAAGCATAAACAAGTAATACATAAGGCACAGGTCAAGCTTAAACTTAATTGACTATCTATCAGGAGATGTTACGTTATCGTTTGAAAAAATATTTTTCCCTTTTGACAGCTCATTTGATCATGACAAAGAAATTTGACATTCTCTCCCCCTCAAACAATGACCCGTTTTCTATTTAAAGAGCTGTAGACATTGTTTGGAAGGTAAAATGTATGTTTGAAAATTATTTTCAGGATGATGGAATGATTTTGTATGTGACAAAAACAAACAACACGAAGATAAATAAGATTTCTCTTTTTTTATCACATAGATGACTGAAGTACACTTATGGATTTAGGAAGCACGGCGTTGTGATGCAAAGTAACACAAGCCTTTGCATGGTCATAAGAGACCATGCTCCTCGAGAATATATTCTCACGTTAGAGGCAATTTTCTTTTTGAAATTCTTGCCTTAAGATGTTAACCGGGTTGCTATTCTGAAATAATAGCAAAGCCATATGGCATTGTTGTTGAAAACATTTGTAACTTCTGCTCGACTTCATTTACAGGCTTTGTATCACTATGTTAAAATGACATTTCTAGACCGAAAATGTTATCGATTTCAGAAGGCATTGACATTGTAAAATTCTTTTTTTTTGAATTTTTCTCATTTTTCAATTTTGTATTTTGTTTTTGTAAAAATTTATATAAAAGAAAATATTTTTGGTTTTTTTTCTGATTTTATAAAAAATAAAAATGAAAAAAATCTTTTTGTGTTTTTCTGATTTTAAGTATTTACTTATTATACAGGATATTTGAATAGGTACCACCACTATTCATCAACTTCATCTGCCAATTGTTTCAGAGTATCCGGCGTAAAACTCCGCATTCCCAGCTTGTTGATAAGAAATTCAATTCTTTCTCGGCCAAGAGCTTTAGTGAAGATGTCCGCCAATTGATATTCAGTATTGACAAAGTAGTTCGATCACACCATTCTCAACATGCTCCTTGATGAAGTGAAACCTGATGTTTATGCTTGGTATATGGAATGTTGAAACATTGTTGCAGCATAAGGGCAATATCGCTTTGTTATCACAGTGTACATTGGAATTTTATTGAATCTAAGCCATAGTCGGTAAGTTGTGATCTCATCCAAAGGACTTGAGCACAACAGCCGGACAAGGCAATATATTCAACTTCCGTACTGGATATCGCAACGCTTTTCAGCTTTTAGACGTCAAGCTTACTCAAGGGTCTATCACCCAAAAGTTGTATACTTGCCAGATGTACTACGGCGTGTTATCTTTGACAACCCGCATGGATCCGCATTCTGCAAATGCTGTTTAGTGCAAAGGAAGAATCACCTTCGGATTACCAAAAGACCCCGTATGTCCGGTTCCTTTTTAGATACTCGAAAGATCCTTTTTACTGCATTTAGGTGCTTTTTCGTAGGCCGAGCCTGATCCCGTGGCACACATGCATATTGGCAATATTGTAGGTCAGGTCTACTGGCTGTAGATAAAGGAGGGTGCCTATCCTATACCACGTAGTGTGATAGATCTACAGCTTCCCTTCTTTATTCCTCATCCAGTTTGGAGACTTCTCCACCATGGGAGTATCCACTGGGCCAAGATTCTTAGCCATATTTTTTTTAAGTGATTCAAGAGCATATTTTAGAATTGGTTTCTGAAGATGCTCTGGGACTTTGAGAAATCTGTAGTTTCCCCCCCTAAGAAAAATGAGATTTTAACCATCATCGGACATCTTTGAATTTGAACATTATTTTAGCGAATAGATCACAAAGTTTCAGGAGAGATGCAGCAAAAAGATAATAATCATCGACATAGATTTGTTCAGAATAGTTCGTTTTGCCTTCTCTACGGATGAACAAAGTAGGATCACTGAGCCTTTGGAGAAGTCATTGGATATCAGGAAATGAAGACAATATATCATACCAGCACGTGGTAGCTTGTTTCAACCATAAAGGCTTTCTTAGGCCCTGTATACGTGGTTAGTTTGTCTGGATCCACATATCAGTCCGGTTGGCTAACATACAACTTCTTTATCGCAAGTTTCCATTCAGAAACGCTGTCTTAACATCCATGTTTGATAGATGACCTGTTTATGTGAGCAGCAAACGCTAGAAAAATTCGTTTAGCATCTTATCTTGCAACCGGAGCAAATGACTCTTCGGGAAAATCGATTACTCCTCTTGGCGATAACCACGAGCGACCAACCTTGCCTATTTTTCAAATACCTCCTAATATCAAGTTTAACCTTATAGAATCACTTAAGAGAGATGACAAAGCTTTGTCAGGAGGAGGAACAAGTTCCCAAATCCAAGCGTTCAAATCTCATGGAAGTTATCTTGAAAAGGCTTCAATCCAACATGCTTGGTTAATGCTTCTTGTAGTCTTGGGTTCGACTGAAGTTGTAAAAAATAAAAAAGGGCATTTATAGTAGCAGATTAAGGCTTGTTCATGGAGTTGGAAGTCGTGTGGAAACTGGTCTTTCAAGTGCATCCGATTATTTTCTCAAGTGGGTGATTCCTTCGTCCATTTGCTATGTGTTCAGAAAACTTGCTGATCGGGCGGCCAATTGTATGAATAACGACTGATGGATGATGATTGATTTTTTTTAATCTTTTTTTTTTTTTTTTATTTTTTTTTTTTTTTTTTTAGAAGGAACTTCTGGAATTGGAATACCGATGTACGGATCATTACCACATATGTTGCAACTTCAATATCATGTTATCTTCTTCTAACATCATGAGAATTTTAGGAGTTTGAGTTTCCTGTGTTGTATGAGAGGTTATTGGTGATGGTGCATCTTGATCAACTGTAGTTGAGGGATGGTGAACCTGGGTCAGCATGTTCTGGTGCAAATCTGCTTCAGGAATAGGGAGCTATTGACTTCTGGATGCTTGGACATAAACATTAGGCGAGGAACTAAGTGACTCATCAAACATTGATGAAACAACAATCCAGTCAGATCTCAAAAGGTGGTACAAATGGTGTTGAAGAAGGAGGGTTTGGCACGAGTCCTGAACTGATTGATACAGGAGTCATTTCATGAAGAGTGGGTCCTGAACTGCTGTCGTTCAGAGATCACCCGGTCAGATCATCAAAATCAACATGAATGGTTTCAATTATTGTCTGGTAACTGTCTGTTGTAAATCTAGAAAGGCTTTCTTTGTGGGTGCATACCAATGAAAATACAATATCAAGCCTTTGGTTGTAACTATGCCCTAAATTTTCACTATCATGTTGGGTAAACAATAGTGCACCAACACATGTAGATAGGATAGATCGGGAGGTTTGTCATGTAAAAGCTCATATGGTGTTTTGCCGTGGCGGCGACGTATCATGGAACGATTTTGGGTATAACAGGCTGTGGCAACCGCTTCGGCCCATAGAAATAAAGGAGCTTTTGCATAAATTAACATAGTGCGTGCTGCTTCGATTAGCGTACGATTTCGTCTTTCAACAACACCGTTTTGCTGTGGAGAGCGTGCAACTGATGTTTCATGAGAGATGCCAACCTTCTCATTAATATTATCGCAATGTTGATTAACAAAATCAGTTCCATTATGGTTCTGATGCGTCGGACGGTTTCCTTAAGTCGTACTTGGATCATCTTCAAAAAGTTGATAATAAAAGCTGGAGCTTCATCTTTTGATCGCAAACATTTTACCCATGTAAATCGAGAGTAATCATCGACAATAACGAGGATGTACTTCTTTCCATTGACCTCGCGACAGCATTGGCCAACATAGATCCATATGCAACAAATAGAGTTTTCTTGATTGGTATCTTCTGATTTGTTTGTGGGGTTGCTTTGAACCTTTTGCCTCTACACGTTTGCACAATGCGGAACATAAATGATCCTTCAACTTGAGTTTAGGAGACTAAGTTCAAGTCCATGTCGTGCAAGATGATGATAGAACCAATGTTTAAGGTAGATAGACGACGATGCCCATACCATGACTTGGTTTAGACGCCTTGACAATAGACCAGAATTAGGAGAGGTTGCCTCAGTATTCCCAAGAGAGAGACGTATAAAGGATATCCCCCTTGAGATCCCTGTCAGTAAATCAACACCTTCTTAAATTGCAATGAAGTCATGTGTGTTGGACGGAAAAGCCACTTCAAGATTGGAATCACAGAATTGTCCCACAGAAATAGAATATGCCTAAGTCCTTTTTCAACGTATAAACCCTTAGAAATTGTAAACATTCCCAATTGATAGTCTCCAAAACCCATTATCTTTGTAACTTGATCGTTTCGACATTTAAATGTACCAAGAATTTACTGATGAAACTGGTGATGCTGAGAGCGACTCCGTCATGTGCTTCGAGCAACTTCCGGATCCCTAAATACCGGAGGGATGATTTTGACAACCTGCATTATTCAAAGAAGTAGATGGAATATTGGTTTTGGTGGTATCCCCAGGATTTACTGGTTCCTTTTTGTGCAGACATTGTTTTAAAACCGTAGTTTTGCTAATGGATCAAGTATTTGTATTATTCTAGGTTTCCTTGAGTATACCAATTTAACCACAGTTTGGCGTGATTCTGAGTCTTACGATACATATTGATTTCCTAAGAAGGCACTTCAATTAGTAGTGGTATCCTAGTTAAAGGGCACGATTCCTACAATAGTGAAGGTCCGACCAGTAGGTCTCCAAATATATCCTATCTGAGTGAACACCTTTCCTGTTGGTTCCAAATATCTTTCTTTAGATTTATTCTTTTTTTAGGTTTAGCCGTGATTTCATCAACATTCAAGAATAGGAAACACACAAATTATCAGAAGACATGCAAATCGATCACGGTGAATCCGCACAATAAGAATTATCTGGTTTATTGAGATTGCTGCACAACGCAGATCCATTAACACTATTAACAGTCCATTTCTTTTATTCAAACTAGATTTATACGTTCCTAGGGTGACGCTGTCTACTTTTTTTCTTTTGAATTACTACTTGGGTTTGCAGAATCCTTTCATTCTTGGTATTTGCTGAAGGCTGTGATTCCGCTAGCACTAGTAGGAAAGTCTTACTCTGTAGAATGAGTTTCAACACACGCAGTTAGAAACTATGTTTGAAGTCGGAGGCTGGTTTGGTGTTTTCTGGGATGTGAGTGATTCGGCAAAACTAACTTTTTTGTCCTTTTTTCTTGTATGACCTCAAGTAATTGAGGACACAATTGTGATGCTAGGGCTGATCTACGTATGTGTGAAAGCAAATCCTGAATGGAGCTTTGGTTTTTACCTAAAGGACAGACTCTAAAAGTGGATCTTGAGGATAATTTTCTTTTTACATGTTCGATCTATATCCCTAGGACAAAGCTCTTTCCTGGTATTGCTTATATATACGAGAGTGAGCATTCCTTTTATTCAACAATATTGGTGTGATGGTTCCATATCCTCCTTAGAACTTTTGGAACAACAGAGTGGGTCACAGTATCCTAGTTATCTAACGGCTTTTCCTTTAAGTTTCCTTTTAACTCATTTTTTAGGCTGCTATGACCAAACCTTGTTCCTGAAGTTTTCATTTAAATAAGAAAATCTCCCAGACCTTTATATTGGACTTGCTTGATTAACGCGAATCAATTGTTCTTTTGATTGAACACGTTTTGTTTAATCGAGTCATAAAGTTGCTTAATAAGTTGTTCAAAATGCTCATTTCTCAGCAACAAGTTTTGTTCACTCTATGTTTCAATTCCAAGGTTAGAGTCTCATTTTCATCCTGTCCATTTTGACAGTATTCTCATCCACGTTTCCATTTACGGACTTTTTTTTTCTCTTTTAACTTGACCTGACTGATGTCTTTTGCTTGAGACTGAGCTTTTCAATACACTTATTCGAACAACTGAGTAAAACTCGGAGCATTTTGATTAAAACACTGTTTTCTTGTTGAAAAATTTTCTTGATTAGTTGAGAATCAGCTTCCAAAGTGATTGCAATTTTTTCAAGAGTTGTAAACTCTTGCAAAGTTTATATCGGAGTTTCTTTATACTATCAAAATTCCTTTTTCTTGACAAGCTCAGTCTCGAGTTCGAGACACTTTTGACATTTAGATACAGTTTCACCACTTGCATTCACAGACAAATTCACAACAGTCTTTACAATATCCTTATCAATGGCTTGTGCCAAGAGTCGTTCATTTTCACTCAAAACTTGATTCATTTTAAATTCGAAGTTCTTGGACTCCAAGCGATGTTTGTTTCGAAAGCTGGTTCATTTGATAAAAGACTTTTTTGGACTTCAGGCAAGTTCTTCAAACAAGTATTGGTTGAAGGGTTATTGAAGATAGCTTGTTAATTCTTGTATATAATGGAATGATTATCTAGAAAAAAAGCCTTTGTATGTTCAAACCCCCACGTGCCCTCAGTGATGGCTTGTGCAGGGTTCTTTTCTTGACAACATATGATCAAAAGGCAGTAAGGATGTGCGTTTAAGCTTTTTCAAGCTAGTATTCACCATACTTACTGTAGGAAGTTCTTTTGGAACCTCAACTATGACGGTTGTGGAAGAATGAGGGACTGGGTCTAATGTTTGGACCGAGTCGCTTCTCCAATAGGATGTTCTACTATATATAGTTTGTCTGAACAAAATCATTTGTAGTAATCGTTATGAAGAATATCATAATTAATGGGTTTTGTGTTCACTTTATGTTTCACAAACAATGGATCTTGTTCTTTCAAAAGCATTTTTGAACGACTCTCTTCACTAAGCGCTAATGTTTCATCAGAATCAGGAACCACAATAGTATCCATTTTAAGAATGGTATTCCCGTTATACAGCTTTGGCTTTGACTCCCGGAGCTGTCTTAGAAAAAAGTTTTTCCTATAACACGATTAGCTTGTTTCGAGGAATGATCATTTAACTCAAATTTGGATATATTATATATGAACAGTTTGGCAGGATGGACCTCTTTTGAAATGATGTTGTAAGTTGACTTTAATTTTCTTTTCTAAAGGCAATTTCTCTATCATATTTCTGTTTTCTTCCAATTCTCAAATCATTTTTGAGTTCAGATAAATGTTTTCATTAAACATCCTTTTCTTGCACTTGTTCCGGAGAAAGATTTGCGTGAAGTCGTACATTCTCGGCATGAAGCTGTTCATTTGGATCCTGAAAAAACTATTTTCAAACATTTTTGCTTTCTTTCAAATCTTTAACCTCTTCATTTGTATCTGTCGAAGCTCAGTATTCAACGCTTTATTAACAATTGGTGCAAATGGGTCACTTGGTACTCAATGGTCAAAAATAGACAATATAGGACATCTTGTTGAGCAGAAGAGTTAGATAGTCTGGACAGTTTCCTGATGTGTTTCACTCAGTACTGTGAATAAGGATTGATATTGCTATCACTGGTTTATATTATGTTTCTGGACTTTGACTCACATCATTAGACTGTTCAGAAGACGTCATGATCTGCTCACTTTGATTGAATAAATCATAGTTCAGATTATCTTGATTGTGTACCTCAGTGAGTGCATCTGAGCCATTCCTTGAGAGATTGGCCATGAGAGCAATCTTGGCTGAATTGAGTTCATCACAATCAGAGTCATAGGCATCCAGATCATCGGCTTGATAAGCAGCATTGTGGGTGATGACTGTCTGAGAGGTTTGAATATCAGGAAGTCATTGGATCTGCCGAAAAAATGCTATTTTTCTTTTTCCGTCTGTTAAGCTTGATCCACTTGCTTGAGCTTGAACTCAACAAACACTGTATGTTGAACCATGTTTCATCCCTTTTTCCTCTTGGGCTATAGCTGCACTGCTTGGCATTTGACCCTCCCTTTGCCAATTGTAACAAAAAGCAGTCCTTTGTTTCCCCGTGTTGCTTCCACTTTGCACCAGTGTGTATTTTCTTGTTGTTCCCAGCAGCATAAGTAGTTTATCTCCCTTGAACAGGTTTGCACGTCACTTTTCCTATTAGATGGTAGCTTGTTGACGAATGGTTTTGACGAAGTCCTTAGCTGATTGTTGGTTAGTAGGAATACGGATGTGACTAACTGCGTTAGAATGGACATCATGGATTAATTGCGTTAATTAGTCATCCCCCTTTTGGAACACTGAACAACTAGACTTGATGTCTGGTTGGAAAACTAAGTTGTTGTTGTTGCTAGGTTGTGGGAGCATCTTCCAACCTGGTGGGATTGATGGTTGTTGAGGAATAAAAGTTGTTGGTGAATGGTGGATTGATAATCATTTGTTGGAGTAGAAGTAATTGAAAGAGGGTTGATTGATTGGTTATGAATTGTTGGAGGTTCTGATAAGGTGTAACAAACTGTGAAGACTTATATGGTGAAAACTGTGTCTGTTGAGATAGAGATGTGGGTGAGTGTGTAGATGAGATTGATAAGCTGATGAGTTAAATGTGATGATGCAACTAAGCAAGAGGATCGGGGTTGCGTTCATGCTCAAACGAACTTTCATTTGCATGTCGTTCTTCGTTGTTGCAGGTTGAGCATGAAGTCTGATCAACATTGGTGTGTGCAAGTCTCTTTGATCCAATTTAAACAATCAGTAACAAATTTGCTCCATTATCAGGAAGAGACGTTTAAAGAACTTGGTGTTAATTGAACGCTCCAATTGCATCTTGTAAATGTTATATCCATTGAGTAACAGAGTGAACCAAAGTAATACTCATGTAAGTCTCTCCTGTTCTTGTAAGTGAACTTGATCAAAATCATCTATTACAGTTGGCACTCACGTTCTTGTTTGTTAATTACGTGTGCCGTTTTGCATCAGCAGTTTAATTTCTCCCAAAGATCTTTTGCCACACGATGTTGACTCACGAAGAGCATAGATGTTCAGTTGTAAGGCCTTGGCGCATGATGTTTATAGCTTTGATGTCGGCAATCTGTTTGGAATGGCTTCAGCTGAGTAAGATCAACATATTCCTTTGCTTGATACTCCGTCTCAGTGAATTGGCACTGGCCGCCCCCCCCCCCCCTCCCTCAAACGCCTCGGTATAGATGTGTGTTTTCAACAGAGTGGTTCCATGTGGTAATATTCATCATATAGAGTTCCTGTTACTTTAGATCATGAATCATCTCATGTGTTTTTTCATGCCTCATCGGTGGTTTGTTGTCTCCTCCAGAAAGAAGTGATTTATCAGCAAGAGTTGTCATTATGATATCAAAAGATTACAAATTGATCGATCGGTGGTAGAAAGAAATTGTGTTTGGTTACGTGATTATTGAGTCTTGAATTGAAACTACACGGGATTTTCAATTCTTGACAAAACCGAAATACAGAGTGTTTGTTTCACGGGATTTTACAAGTCAAAGAAATAACCGTATAATTTAAAATTGAGTTTGTTAAGTTTAAACGTAATTTATTTTCACTGGTTCGGTCCTCTCGTTCGGTCCTCTAGTTCGGTCCTCTCGTTCGGTCCTCTAGTTCGGTCCTCTCGTTCGGTCCTTTCGTTCGGTCCTCTCGTTCGGTTCTAACTAGTGACCACTCGTTCGGTTCTAACTAGTGAAAACACTCGTTCGGTTCTAACTAGAGAACACTCGTTCGGTTGACACTAATGAAGCTTGTTCGGTCCAACCTATGCAACTGCTCGTTCGGTTGTCTCGTTCGGTCCTCTTGTTCGATTCTCTAGTTCGGTTCTAACTAGTACGAAATCCCACTTCTCGGCGCGCTCAAATGCTCAAAAAAAACGGCACGATTTTTAATGATTTTTAGCAAAAATTCTTGTACAACTAGTATTACTAACCCTATAGGAACAATAAAAATGAAAACTTTAAGGTTTTTAAGCCAAAAAATTTGAATCACTAATTTGCTCTTTGTAAAGGTTTTGACACAATCGCAAACACAAAAACTAAACACACCACTCCTTGGTCGATACCAATTTGAAGGAATATTAGAAATTTAAGATCAAACCAAGAACAAGAGTGAGATGTGGGTTGGGATGTTAGAGAGAAAGATAGATGGAAAATGGATGAATGTATTAATGAAAGTGTAAGGAAAAATGGAACAACCAACCCTCTCCAAGACTAGGAGAGGGACTATATATAGCCTAATGTGGGTGAGCCGATCCTCGCGCGCTACTGCGCGCCGGCACGCACACGTGCGCGCCTTGGGCCGGGACTAGATTACTAATCTAATCCTTTCACTAAGTAACGAGATAAGGACGTGTGTTTCAACGTGGAATGTGACGACATTTTTGTGTTTCCAACAATTGGCATTTCCAAATTCAAATAAGGTCATAAGCTGGCTAATTAAGGCAAGCCAAACACGACAAACACTCCCTAATCTTGATTAACTTAGGTACATCAAATGGGTGAGTATTGTAAGACATGCTAATGGGCAATATACCAAGTTATTTGTATGTTTTCTCTTCTATAAACGCAACCTTTTGTGGTCATTAGATATGCAGTCTCCTCGCTTCTCATAGAATCAGTGTTTTGTACCTACACGTTTATTATAATGATATTTTTAAGTAGTGATATATCAAGGATTTGAAACTCGATTTTTGTTTAATTTCTGATGATGCAGGATATTAAACACTATTTCCTAGCAGGAAGCCGTGTTTTCAAAATGTTCCCAGTTGAGAAATGTGGCTTTGTGGTAACGATGACATGAACATTTCAACCTGCATTAATGGACATGTCCCCAGGCATGAACCGACATGAACGTGGACAGAGGACAAAGCTGAGCGGGCAACATATGATGTAAAAAAAGACTTACTGGCGCGGCGCGCGCGCCCGTATAGACAGTCGAAAGTGCATGGACTCGTGTATTGGAAGATAGGACCAGCTTTTAAATTTGATTTGGTGCATGTTAAGCAAAGCTTTTTCACCCAAATGGCTTCGGTGAAATGATAATCAATATCTGAATCGGCTGCAAGGGTAGAGGATTACCTGTTATTATTGGCCAGAGCAGTCGATGAGTTGTGTGAGATTGGCCGCTAGATTTTGGGCCCTACAGTGTCTATTACTTTTGGGCATGTGTGGGGAGAGATTATGCTCAAGTAAGTCTAAACACTCATTCTTTTAATGATATGATTATATAAAAAAACTGTTGCCAACGATCAATACCTCATCCATCATGCATGATTGAATCTTATTTTTGGGCGACTGGGGGGTTTGGAAAAGCTACTAAGCTCACTTTTCTAGAGCTTAGTTATAAGCGCAAGTTAACAAATACATAGCATCTAAAAACTGGACTCTTAATGCTTTTCCGCTCAAATTCAAATAAGGTCATAAGCCGGCTATTTTTTTATTTTTTATTTAAACTTAGGTACATCAAATAGGTGGAGTATTTGTAGTCATGCTAATAGGCTTAAACCAGTTATTGCATTTTAAAAAAAAGGCTTATACCAGTTATTTGTATTTCTTTTATAAATTTCCTCCTTAAATTAAACGCAAAAATTTTTGTGGTCATTAGAATCTGTAGTAATGAAACAATTAGAATCAGTGTTTGTACCTCACTTTAATAATCATGATTTTTCTAAGTAGGTGATATATCAAGGATTTGGAACTCGATTTTTATTTAATTTTTGATGATGCAGGATTGGTCAAACACTATTTCCTAGCGGTAAGTCGTGTTTCCCAAAATGTTCCCAGTTGAGAAACGTGGCTTTGTGGGTCAACGGACTCACCCAGCGGCCTCACTCTGCATGTTCTCGCGCTCACTCTCGCACACCATCCTGCCATCTTGATCGCTCACTCGCGCTCTTTAAATGTAGGCTGAGTTTAAGTCATTAATAATGGATTATTACCATATGAGTACAGTTTGGCAAGAACTCCAATGTTAGCACCACCTCCCCGTGCCCTTCCGCCCCCCCCCCCACTGATCGCAACGTTTCTTGAATCTCAGGGTTTAGTCGTCTTACGCGCCTCTACAAACACTTAGCTCGTCGCAACATAAAACCTTTGTTAAACCTTCCAAACTATAACCTGTGGTGGGGGAATATGAAAGTGATTGTGGTGGTGGATTCTGTGAAGTTTGCAACATGCGTAGTTATAGTCAATTGGTTATATTGCTGTGTAATATAGTAAAATGACTTGTATGTACAAAAAACTTAAACGTCATATGAAATTTTCATTAACATGAAGCTGACTTCAAAGAACGTTTAAATTAAGGAGGAACCTTATAAAAGGAAAAATACAAATAGAAGAAGAAATCTTTTCATAAAGGATAAGAAAAATATAAAAATGGAACATATATGATGATGGGGGGGCTCGCTCTCTCTCGCTCTCTCTTTCTCTCTCTCTCAAATACTCATAAGATTTTCAAGTGGATATGTTAAAACTTACTATATTCCCACTTGAAGTTTGATAGTTTATCCATCATCATATATGTTTCATTTTTATATTTTTCCTATCCTTTATGAAAAGATTTCTTCTATTTGTATTTTTCCTTTTATAAGGTTCCTCCTTAATTTAAGACGAATCTTTGAACGCGCACTGTCTCGCATGTTAATCAAAATTTCATTTGACGTTTTAAGTTTTTTCGCTCGCGCTACATACAAGTCATTTTACTATAGTACACAGCAATTAACATTGACTTAACTCGCAAGTTCAAACTTCACAGGAATCCACCACCACAATCACTTTCATATTCCCCCACCACAGGTTATAGTTTGGAAGGTTTAACAAAGGTTTATGTTGAATCGAATGTGTTTGTTGATAAACGACATAACTGAGGAATCAAGAACGTTCGATCATCTTATGGTCTGAACATTTGAGTTTGCCAAACTGTACTCATATGGTAATAATCCATTATTAATGACTTAAACTCAGCCTAACATTTATAAGTAAAGGTATCAAGATGGCAGGATGGGGATAGGTCATAAATGCAGGTTGAAACGGTTCCGGTTGACCCACAAAGCCACGTTTCTCAACTGGGAACATTTTGGAAACACGACTTACCGCTAGGAATAGTGTCCGCGCGACCTCCGCGCACTCGCCAAACAAACATTCTACACTAACCAATTGAGTTCCACATCCTTGATATATCACCTACTTAGAAAAATCATAATTAGTAAAGTGAGGTACAAACAATGATTCTAATTGTTTAATTACTACAGATTCTAATGACCACAAAAATTTTTGCGTTTAATTTAAGGAGGAAATTTATAAAAGGAAAAATACAAATAACTGGTATAAGCCCTTTTTTTAAATGCAATAACTGGTTTAAGCCTATTAGCATGACTACAGAAATTACTCACCCTATTGTGTACTAAGTTTTAAATAAAATAAGTAAAAAAATTAGCGGATTATGGCCCTTATTTGAATTTGGAAAAGCCAATAAGGTCAGTTTTTAGAGGTTATGTATTTGTTAACTTGCGCTTATAACTAAGCTCTAAAAAGTGAGCTTAGTAGCTTTTCCAAACTCAAATAAGCTCATCAGCTGATGGATGAGGTATTGATCGTTGGCAACAGTTTTTTATATAATCATATCATTAAAAGAATGAGTGTTTAGACTTACTTGAGCATAATCGTTTCCCCCACATGCACCAAAAGGTATAACTGTGGCTCCAAATCTAGCGGCCATTCTCACAAACTCAGACTGCTCTGGCCAATATAACTGGTAATCCTCTACCTTGAAACGATTAGACTGATTGTGATTATCATTCGACCGGAAGCTATGTGGGGAGTGAATACGCCCTTGCTTTAACATGCACCAAATCTAATTTAAAAGGCTGGTCCTATCTTCCAATAACGAGCTCCATGCACATTCGATGCTGATCGGGAACAACACCCATAAGTCTTTTTTACATCATATGTTGCCGCATCAGGCATTTGTCCTTCTGTCAACGGTTCAGGTCTGGTTTCCATGCATGGGACATTGTCATTAAGGAGTGTTGAAATGGTTAGGTCAGGTTTGACCCACAAAGCCATATTTCTCAACTCGGGAAACATTTTGAAAACGCTACGGCTTCCTGATAGAAATAGTTGTTTAAATATCCTGCATCACTCAGAAATTAAACAAAATCGAGTTTTCTAATTCGCCTTGCTTATATCACCTACTTAAAAATATCATTATAAGTAAAGTGAGGTACAAACACTGATTCTAATGTTTAGTTACTACATATTCTAATGACCACAAAATGTTGCGTTTATAAAAGGAAAAATACAAATAACTGGTATAAGCCTATTAGCATGTCTACGATAGCTCCATCCTCATTTGATGGTACCCTAAGTTAATCAAGATGAGGAAGTTCTGGAGGTGGGGTTTTGGTTTTTCGTTTTGTTTGTGGGGGTTTTGGGCCCATTTTTTGATTTTTTAGCTCCTTAAGGGGTTTATGACCTTATTTGAATTTGGAAATGCCAATTGTTGGAAACACAAAAAGTGTCGGTCACTTCCAAGTTGTAACAGGTCTTATCTCGTAGTTAGTGAAAGGATTAGATTTGTAACTAAAGTAAGGCCCAAAAGGCCTATGGAGGGACAACTTAGCGTCAGTATGGTCTGGCCACATTAGGCTATATATACACCTTCTCTAGTCTTGGATGAGGTTGGTTGTTCCACTTTTTTCCTTACACTTTCCTTAATCATTCATCATTTTCCATCTAAGTTCTCTTCTAACAATCCCAACCCACATCTCATCTTGTTCTTTGGTGTGATCTTAAGTATTACTAATATTCTTCATTTGTGTATAGAGCCATTGGAGTGTGTGTGTGTTAGTTTTTGTGTTTGATTTGTGTTCAATCTTTTTATACAAGAAGGAGCAAATTAGTGATTCAATTTTTTTGCTAAAAAACCTTAAAGTTTTCATTTTAATTTTCTATAGGGTTAGTAATACTATGTTATACAAGTATGTTTTGCTAAAAATTCATTTAAAAAATCGTGCTTTTTTGAGTTTTGAAAAATTTGGGTTTTCGTACTAGTTAGAACCTAACTAGAGAATGTCGAACAAGAGGATAACGAACCCTAGACAATCCGATACAGCAGTTGCATAGGGTTGGACCGAAACAAGCTTTCACTTAGTGTCAACGAACGAGTGTGCTTAGTTAGAAGCCGAACGAGTGTTTTCACTGTTAGAATTTCCGAGTACGAGCCTTGTGGGTCACTAGTTGAATTGGTGCCGAACGATGAGGAGACCGAACGAAAGGATTTTGTTGTTGTAATGGGCTTCTTCTTTTAGCCGAACGATGAGGACCGAACTAGAGGAGGTCGAACGACGAGGACGATGGGAACCGAACAGAGGATTCACGAACGATGAGGACCGAACAGTGAACTAAATACGTTTAAGACTTACAAATCAATTTTAAATTATACGGCTAGTTCTTTGACTTGTAATCCCGTGGAAACAAAACACTGGTTTTCCCGGGTTTGTCAAGAATTTAATATCCCGTGTTGTAGTTTCAATTCAAGACTCAATAATCACGTAACCAAACACAATTTTCTTTCTACCACCGAGCGATCAGAATTGTAAATCTTTTGTATCTTTAATGACAACTCCTTGCTGATAAATCATTCTTTCGTGGAGAGACAATAACCACCGATGCTTGAAAAACACTTGTATTGATTCATGGAAAAGTAGATGGAACTCTATATGATGAATAGACCACAATGGAAGAATGATTCTTGCATCTGTTGAAAGGAACCACTTGTGTGGCTCCTTCAATCACTTGAGACGGGTAGAAGTCGTGACTAGGCTTAAAGGAATATGTGAGACTCAACTCCAGCTGTAGCCATTCAAGCAGATTGCGACATCAAAGCTAATAAACATTCATCTCCAAGCCTCACCTACCAACTGATAATCTTATGGCTCTTGTGAGTCAACATCGTGTGGCATAAGATCTTTGGGAGGAAGATGAAATACTGATGCAAGCACGTGTAATTAACCAAACAAGAACGTGAGTGCAAGTGTATGATGAATTTGATAAGTGCACTACAAGAAAGGAGAGACGTACATTGACGTTTACTGTGAGGTTCACTCTGTTACTCAATGAGTATGAACATTTACAAGCCTGCACATTGGAGCTAGTTTCAAGTTAACCACAAGTTCGGAAAACACTCTTCCTGATGATGGAGCAAATTTGTTATGATGTTTATAATTGGTCAAAGACTTGCCACATCCAATGTTGATCAGCTTCATGCTCACTGCAAACAAACATGAAACGACATCTTTTGGAATGAAGTTTGTTTGATGCATGATCGGGCAACCCCAGATCTCCTCTTGCTTTAGTTGCATCTCACCATTTATCTCGCCAGCTTATCAATCACAATCTGACACTCTCACCCACAGTCTCTATCTCACTTCACGTTTCACCTTATAAGTCTTCACAGTTTGTTACACCTCCTATCAAACTCAACCAGATTATAACCAAGTCAATTCAACACCTCTTTCAAAATTACTTATCCAACAATATGAGTATCATTCCACCATTCTCCACTACGTTTATTTCTCAACAACCATCAATCACAGTTGGAATATGCTCCCACGAACCTATCAACAACAACAACTGAGTTTTCCAAACAGACTCAAGTCTGAGTTGTTCCAGTGGTTCCTGAAGGGGGATGATCTAATTAACGCAATTAATCACATGATGTCATTCTTAACTGCTGTTGTCACATCCCGGTATACTTTAATTTTTAGACCAATAAACAATCAGCTAAGGACTTCGTCAAACCTTCGTCAACAAGCTACCATTTATGATGAAAAAGTGAACAGATCGCAAGCTGTTTCAGGGACGAATAAACTACTTATGTGTGGACAACAAGAAATACACACCTGGTGCAAGTGTAGCAACACGGGGAAACTACGGACTGTATTTGTTACAATTGCAAAGGAGGGGTCATATTGCAAGCAGTGCACTTAAGCCCAAGAGGAAAGGGATGAATACATGGTTCAACTATAAAGTGTTAGTTGTTTCAAGCTCAAGCAAGTAGGTAATGCTTTATCAGAGGAAAGAAATGAATTTTTTGGCAGATCCAGGACTTTCCGATATTCAACCTCTCAGACTAGTCATCACCCACATGCTACTTATCAAGTTGATGGATCTGGAGCCTATGACTCTGATTGTGATGAACTCAATTCAGCCAAGATTTGCTCTCTTGCCAAGTCTCTCAAGGAATGGGCTCAGATGCATCACTGAGGTACCTACAATCAGCTAATCTGAAACTATGACTTATTCAATCAAAGTGAGCAGAATTCATGAGTATTTTCTTTCTGAACAGTCTAAATGATGTGTGTCAAGTCAGTAGCTATATATAACCAGTGATAGCAATATCTTTTTCCTTTCTTTCTCAGTATCGGAGTGAAACACATCAGAAAACTGTCCAGAATTCTGAAACTCTTCTGCCACACAAGTATGTCTGATTATTGTCTATGTTTGGACAATTTGAGTGACCCAAGTGTCCCATGCACCATTGTTAATATAGCTTTGAATACTGAGCTTGACAGTTTAAAAGAAGAGGTTTAACAGATTTTGGAAAGAAAAGCAAAATGTTGAATAATAGATTTTTCAGGATCAATATGAACAGCTTGCCGAGATTGTACGTCTTAAGCAAATCTCTTTTTTCTAACAAGTGCAAGAAAGGATTCTGTTTAAATGAAAACAGTTTCTGAACGCAAAATGAATTGAAATGGAAGAAAACAGAAATTTGATAGAGAAATTGCTTTAGAAAACGAAAATTAAGCAATTGACAACATCATTTCAAAAGAGGTCCATCCTGC
The DNA here is from genome assembly GCA_026074375.1 of Tanacetum coccineum. Taxonomy (NCBI): domain Eukaryota; kingdom Viridiplantae; phylum Streptophyta; class Magnoliopsida; order Asterales; family Asteraceae; genus Tanacetum; species Tanacetum coccineum. The sequence continues at coordinate 11,190 of BQNB010078833.1, read as the reverse complement.
GCAAACTGTTTCATTTGATAACGTAAATCCAAAATTTGTTATGATCATTCCTCGAAACAAGGCTATCGGTTGTTTGAAAAACTTTTTGTCTGAAGAAAGCTCGGGATATAGTCAAAGCCAAAAGATGTATGACGAATACCATTCTTAAAATGGATACTATTTATGTTCTCTGATTTGATGAAACATTAGCGCTTAGCTTTCGTTATTTCATTAGTCGAAGAGGTGTCGTTCAAAAATAGCTTTGAAATAGAACAAGATCCATTGTTTGTGAAACATAAAGTGAACACAAAACCCATTAATTATGATATTCTTCATAACGATTACTACAAACGATTTGTTCGACAAACTGATTTATATAGTGAACATGCCTATTGGAAAGCGACTTCGGTCCCAGCTTTAGACCCATCTCAATCTCCAACCGTCATAGTAGAGGTTCCAAAAGGGAACTTCCTACAGTACGTATGGTGAATACTAGCTTAAAGGGTTTGTGGTGTATTAACGCCATGTCTGTTGTTAGGGGGGCGCTCTTACTGGCTGATTGGAGGGCGATTGTGTGGTGAGTTCTGTAGATCAGAGAAAGTCGACACCGCAGAGTTCTGCCACGCTCAGATCTCAGCTCGTATCACTCTGAGACAGAGCACGTTGAGGGGGTGTGACTTGTGTGACATCACACGAATATGCGCTCATCGTTTTTCGAGAATGAAATCATTCCACTCGCGTATACTCACTCGCTCTCGCTTCTTCGCTCCACTCGTGCTCGGGCTGTGTGTCATATATAGCGCTCTCAACTCTCGCTCACGCGCGCGTTGAAGAACTTGCTGTGTCCACTCTCAAGTCTCTTTCATCAATATGAAACAGGCTTTGTCGAAACAACATGCATGGTGTCCAGAACTTTCGAAGTTTAAAATGAATCAAGGTTTTGATTTGAAAAAATGAACGCATCTTGGCCAAGCCATTGATAAGGATATTGTAAAGACTGTTGTGAATTTGTCTGTGAATGCAAGTGTGAAACTGTGAATGAATGTCAAAAGTGTCTCGCTCGAGACTGAGCTTTGGTCAAGAAAAAAGGATTTTTGTTGATAAGAAAACTTTACGATAAACTTGCAACGTGTTTTAAATCTGAAAAACATCTGCGGCACTTTGGAAGCGTTTCTAAACATAATCCAAGAAATTTTTCAACAGGAAAACAGTTTTTTTAAATCAAAATGCTCCGAGTTTTACTCAGCTTGTTCGTATTAATGTGAATTTGAAAGCTCAGTTCAAGCAAAAGGACACTGTCGATGTCAAGTTAAAAGAGAAATTAAGTCCTTAAATTGGAACACGGGATTGGAATACAGTCAAAATGGACATGGATGAAATTGAGACTCTTAACATTGAATTGGAACATAGAGTGACAAAACTTGTTGCTGAGAATGAGCATTTGAAACAGACTTATAAGCAACTTTATGACTCGATTTACCAAACGTGTTCAATCAAAACAACATGTGATGAGTAAATCAAGCAAGTCAATATAAAGTCTGGGGAGATTTCTGATTTAAATGCAAAACTTCAGGAACAAGGTTTGGTCATAGCAGCCCTAAAAAATGAGTTAAGGAAACTTAAAGGAAAAGCGTTAGATAACGAGGATACTGTGACCCACTCTGTTGTTCCAAAAGTGTCTAAGGATGATATGGAACCAATCACACCCAAATTGTTGAATAAAAGGACTGCTCACTCCTCGTATATTAGCTATAGCCAGATGAAGCTTTGGTTCCTTTTAGGGATATAGTCGAACCTGTAAAAGAAAAAATTATCCTCAAGATCTCTTTTTTAGAGTCTTGCCTTTTAGGTTATACAAAGATCATTTCAGGAATTTGCTTTCACACATATAGTAGATCATGCCTAAGCTATCAAACAATTGTGGTCCTCAATTATTGTGTCATACCAAGAAAAGAAGGACCAAAAAAGTTAGGTTTGCGAATAATCACTACATCCACGCAGAAAACACAAAACCTAGCCTCGACTTCAAACATAGTTTCTAACATGCGTGTGTTGGAATTCTACAGAGTAAGACTTTTATACTAGTGCTAGCGGATCACAGCCTTCTAGCAATACCAGAATGATAGGATTCTGCAAACACCAAGTAGTATTCAAAGAAATAACGTAGGAAGCTCACCCTTAGGAAGTTAATAGTGTTGAATAAAAGAAATGATACTGTTAATGTTAATGGATCTGCGGTTGTGCAGAATCTCAAGAAACAAGATAATTCTGATTGTGTCGGTATTCACCGTGATGATTGCATGTCTTCTGATAATTTGTGTGTTTCTAATTCTTTGAATGTTGTGAAATCTCGTGCTAAACCTAAAAAGAATAAATCTAAGAAAGATATTTGGAAACCAACAGGAAAGGTGTTCACTCAGATAGGATATATTTGGAGACCTACTGGTCGGACCTTCACTATTGTAGGAAATGCGTGCCCTTTAACTAGGATTACACTAATAAAGAAGTTGCACTTCTAGGGAAACCAATAGTTGTAGGACTCTGAATCACCCAAACCTGTGGTTAATTGGTATACTCAAGGAAACCTAGAGAATACAAATACTGAGTCCATTAGCAAAAACTAAGTTTTAAAAGCCAATGTCTGCTAACAAAAACGGAACACAGTAAATCCGGGGGGGATCCACAAAAACCAAATTTCCATCTACTTCTTTGAATGGAATGCCAGGTTGTCAAATCATCCTCTGGTATTTGGATTCCGGTTGCTCGAAGCACAATGACTCGGAGGATCGCTCTCAGTCACCAGAGTTTCTATTCAGTAAAGTTCTTGGTTACAGTTAAATGTCGAAACGATCAAGTTGCAAAGATAATGGGTTTTGGAGACTATCAGATTGGGAATGTTACTATTTCAAGGGTTTATTACGTTGAAGGACTTAGGCATAATCTATTTTCTGTGGACAATTATGTGATTCCAATCTGAAGTGCTTTTCCGTCAACACACATGCTTCTTTCGCCAATTTAGAAATGGTGTGAGCAGATGTTGATTTACTGACGGATCTCAAGGGATAACCTTTATACTATTCTTCTCTTGGGAATATGATGGCATCCTCTCCTATTTGTCTATTGTCAAAGGCGTCTAAAACCAAGTCTTGGTTATGGCATCGTCGTCTATCTAGCTGTAAACTTTTGTTCTATCAATCAATCCTGCAAGGAATGGACTTGTACCTCGAGGTCTCCTAAGCTCAAGTTGAAAAGGATCTTTATTGTTTCCGCATGATTGCATTAGCAAAAGTTCAAAGAAACCCCACAAACCCCAAATCTGAGGATAACCAATCAAGAAAACTCTATTTGTTGCTCTGGATCTATGTGGTCAATGCGAGTTGGCTGTAAGTGTCAATGGAAAGAAGTTACAACCTCGGTATTGTCGATGATTTACTCCGACGATCTTTACATGGTATAAAATGTTTGCGGATCAAAAAGATGAAGCTCCAGCTTTTATGTATCATCTTTTTTTGAAGATGATCCAAGTTAGACTTAAAGGAAAACTCGGCCAACGCATCAGTAACAGATAATGGAACTGAGTTTGTTAATCAGACTATTGCGTGTATATATTATGAGAAAGATGGTTATCTCTCATGAAACATAGTTGCACGTGCACTCCTCAGCAAAACGGTGTGGTTTGGTTTGTTGTTGAAAGACGAAATCGTTTACTTAACGCTATCGAAGCTAGCACGCACTATGTTAATTTTATGGCATAAAGCCTGCCTTTATTTCTATGGGCCGAGAAGCGGTTTGCCCGAACCTGTTATACCCAAAATCGTTCTATGATAGCGTGCGCCGCCTCGGCAAAACACCATATGAGCTTTTTACATGACAAACTCCGATCTATTCTGTATCTTACATGTGCTTTGGTGCACTTTGTTACCCAACGAATTGATAGTGAAAATTTGGCAAGTTACAACAAAGGCTCTGATATTTGGTATTTGTCATGTGGATTATGCACCCACAAAGAACAGCCTTCTAGGATATTACAACAGACGTACAGTACGAATAATTTGAAACCATTCATGTTGATTTTGATGAGCTGACCGTGATGGCTTTGAACACAGAAGTCAGACCCACTCTTTCGATGAAATGGACTCCTGTATCAATTCAGTTCAGGATCGGCCCAAACCCTCCTTTTCTTCAACACCATTTGTACCAACCTTTGAGATCGACTTGGGATTTGTTGTTTCAACCAATGTTTTGATGATGTCACTTAGTCCTCGTCCTAATGTTGATGTACAAGGCACAGAAGTCATTAGCTCCTATTCTGAAGCAGTTGCCCTGAACATGCTGTATCAACTGGTTATCCTTCTATTTTCTCAACTCCCAGTTGTAAGATGCACCTATCCACCAAGTAACTCTCATACAACACCCCTCAATGAAACTCAAAACTCCTTTATGTTCTCATGATGTAGAAGGATGATAATTCATGATATTGAGTTGCAATATGGGTATTGATCCGGTACTTCGGTATTCCCAATTCCAGAAGTTCTTCTGGATCACTTCATCATCATCGTTATTCATCATTGTTGCCTCCCGTATCACCAAGTTTCTGAACACAATAGCAATATGGTTACGAAGGATCACCCACTTGAGAATATATCGGTGCTCTTGAAAGGACAGTTTACACACGACTCCAACTCCAGGAACAAGCTTATTCTGTACTATAATGCCTTTCTAACATCTGTCGAAACCCAAAAAGAAACTACAAAGAAGCATTACCCAATGATGTTGGATTGAAGCTAGGCTAAGAGAAACTTCATGAATCTTGAACGTCTGGAGGTTTGGGAACTTGTACTCCTCCGGACAAAAGCATTTGTCATCTCTCTTAAGTGGATCTATAAGGTTAAACTTGATGAGTTAGAGATGCACCAACACCAAGTAACTCTCCTACACAACAAGAAACTCAATCTCCCATTCTTTCTCATGATGTTGAAGAAGAGAATCATGATATTGAAGTGGCACATATGGGTAATGATCCGTCATTATTCATAAAATTGTGCCTCCCGATCACCATGTTTCTGAACACAACAGCAAATAGACGAAGGATCACCCACTTGAGAACATAATCGGTGCTCTTGACAGACCAGTTTCCACACGCCTCCAACTCTCATGAACAAGCTTAAGAAAGCTCTTTATGGGTTAAAACAAGCTCCACGTGCATGGTATGATATGTTGTCTTCATTCCTGATATCCAATGACTTCTCCAAAGGCTCAGTGGATCCTACTCTGTTCATCCGTAGAGAAGGCAACGAACTTATTCTGGTACAAATCTATGTCGATGATATAATCTTTGCTACATCTACTCCTGAACGGTGTGATCTATTCGCTAAAATAATGTGTTCAAAATTCAAGATGTCGATGATGGGAAAAATCTCATTTTTCTTAGGACTACAGATTTCTCAAAGTCCCAGAGGCATCTTCATAAACCAATCTAAATATGCTCTTGAATCACTTAAAAAATATGGCTATGAATCTTGTGACCCAGTGGATACTCCCATGGTGGAGAAGTCCAAACTGGATGAGGATAAAGAAGGGAAAGCTGTAGATCCATCACACTATCGTGGTATGATTGGCACCCTCCTTTATCTTACAGCCAGTAGACCTGACCTACAATTTGCTATATGCATGTGTGCCCGGTATCAGGCTCGGCCTACCGAAAAGCACCTAAATGCAGTAAAAAGGATCTTTCGGTATCTAAAAGGAACCGTACATCGGGGTCTTTGGTATCCGAAGGATTCTTCCTTTGCACTAACAGCATTTGCAGATGCGGATCATGCTGGTTGTCAAGATACACGCCGTAGTACATCTGGCAGTATACAACTTTTGGGTGATAGACTTGTAAGCTGGTCGTCTAAAAGGCAGAAAAGCGCTGCGATATCCAGTACGGAAGCTGAATATATTGCTTTGTCCGGTTGTTGTGCTCAAGTCCTTTGGATGAGATCACAACTTACCGACTATGGCTTTGGATTCAATAAAATTCCAATGTACTGTGATAACAAAAGCGCTATTGCCTTATGCTGCAACAACGTTCAACATTCCAGATCCAAGCATATAGACATCAGGTTTCACTTCATCAAGGAGCATGTTGAGAATGGTGTGATCGAACTTTACTTTGTCAATACGGAATATCAATTGGCGGACATCTTCACTAAAGCTCTTGGCCGAGAAAGAATTGAATTTCTTATCAACAAGCTGGGAATGCGGAGTTTTACGCCGGATACTCTGAAACAATTGGCAGATGAAGTTGATGAATAGTGGTGGTACCTATTCAAATATCCTGTATAATAAGTAAATACTTAAAATCATAAAAACACAAAAAGATTTTTATTTTCATTTTTATTTTTATAAAATTTTATAAAAACAAAGAGAAAAATATAAAATCAGAAAAACCAAAAAGATTTTCTTTTATATAAACTTTTCAAAAACAAAATACAAAATTAAAAAATGAGAAAAATTCAAAAAGAAGTTTTACAATGGCATGTCTTCTGAAATCGATAACATTTACGGTCTTAGAAATGTCATTCAACAATGATACAAGCCTGTAAATGAAGTTCGAGCAGAAGTTTCAAATGTTTTCAAAACATGCCAAATGGTTTGCTATTATTTCAGATAGTAACCCGCTTTTCTCCTTGAGGAAAACATGTCGTCTAAAAGACAGTTGTTCCTAACAACGGGAATTTATTCTCGGGCATGGTCTACTTTATGACCATGCAAAGGCTTGTGATTACTTTGCATCACAACCCGTGCTTCCTATATCCATAAGTGTACGTTTCAGTGCATCTATGTGAATAAATAAGAGAAATCTTATTTATCTTGGTGTTTGTTGTTTTGTCACATACAAAATCATTCCATCATCTGAAAATAATTTTCAAGATACATTTGACTTCTCAAACAATGTCTACAGCTCTTTAAATAGAAAACGGGTCATTGTTTGAGGGGGAGAGAATGTCAAATTTCTTTGTCATGATCAAATGAGCTGTCAAAAGGGAAAAAGATTTTCAAACAATTACGTAATATTTCTTGATAGACAGTTAATTAAGTTTAACTCGCTTGTGCTTTATGTGTTACTTGTTTTATGCCTTTAGGGTGTAGTTTGCTAAATTATGTCTATAGGTATGAGAGTTTAAAACATTAAGGACCATGTGTGCTATTTGTTTAACTTGAATATACCTTATAAAACCTAATTTGCAAGATTAATAAGTAGTGTTAACATGAGGGGCCAAATGTGTCAAAATTAAAATTGGTTAATAACATTCCCACCCCCCACCCATTCGTGTCACTGTTCTCCACACACACAAACACACTCAAACACACACACGAACACTTTCCAAATCGAATCACATCAAACAAGCAAATTCACTCCGTTTCATCTCGAAGGTATAACTTAAATTGTGATCATCATCACCTAATCAACTCGAAATCCCAAAAGAATTGATAGTTTTCGCCATTTTTGATCAAAATTGCCCTAATTATAAAATTAGGGTTCTTAAAATCAAAATGTGGTTAAATCTTCAAATTGATTGGGGGCTTTTGTATTATTAGGTGTAATATATGTATAGGTTAGTTAAGTTTTATTATTCGTTGTGTTTTAATCTTGTTCTTGACTGTTTTGTGCTCGAATACATAGAAATATGCATAAATGTTATATGTTTTATGAAAGATTGTTATAACATGGTTTAATGGATATGCTAGAATAGAGATAACTGTTAGAGTCGATCTAGAAAATCCTTAAGAAAACCGAACGATCAAAAATAAACATGAATCGAACGAGCATAATAACATATGAACCGAACGAGTGGTTAGTTGTGTGAATCGATCTAGAAATATGAAAATGAGGATCGAACGAGTGTCGTGTAGAGTGAATCGATCGAGTGATTCATAATATGGACCGATCGAGTGTCAGTGTAAAGGGAACCGAACGAGTGATTTGTAATAAGGACCGAACGAGTGAAAGACTATTAAGACCGAACGAGTGAATCCTATTGAGGACCGAACGAGTGGATCCAGTATGGATCAAACGAGTAAATCATCGTAAGGACCGACGAATGAGTCCTAGTGAGGACCGAACGAGCGACGGATAGTGAGGACCGAACGAGAGACAGATAGTAAGGACCGAACGAGCGACTGATAGTGAGGACCGAACGAGCGACTCATAGTAAGGACCGAACGAATGTATGATTATATGGACCGAACGAGTGTTTGTTTATATGGACCGAACGAGTGACATTTAGTGGAAACAGATCAAGGTGTTTCTTTGAGGACCGAACGAGTGAAGATGTTATCAACACTTAACCAATTTTTTTGACATAACACACTTAAGATCAGATTTTTTCTAACTAAGATTAAATTAAACAAATCTCTTAGTTTAAAATAGACAGTAAAAGCTTGACAAAACCAAGGTTAACTACATTCAACTTAGTTGTTAGGATAGGTGCCTTTGTCTCATACGCTATTAGTCTATCTAAGATGATTGATCTTCAAAAGTGCTAAAAGTCATAAAGGTTCTCATGAATGAATGATTGTGTCTCCTTATAAACTGCACTCACTCTTTCTTAAACAGACTCATGGAAATCTCAATAGCAGATCAGATCGCTTTGGATGATGCGTTAGTTGCTCCTACCGACCGACTTAAGATTGGTAAATGTAATCTTCGATTAAGCTCGGATGTTACATCAAAGGAAGCAACTCTTCAAGTAGCCTACGATGTGTTAAAACTCACTCCTTTCTACAAGGCATTTCAAGTTTCAGCTGATGTTCCAGAGATCTATATGCAAGAATTCTGGGCCACTGCTTATGTTCATAATCGATCTGTCAGATTCAAGATGAATAACAAAAAGCACATTCTCAATCTTGATCAATTCAGAGACTTCGTCTAATTTGCCCTAAAGTCGGTAATACGAAGTTTGAAGAACCAACCTCTTGAGAAGGAATTCTCGCATTTCTAGCCCAGATCTTGGTCACTCTGGAGAATAAGGAAGATCACTGACAGCAATGCAATAAAAAACTACAGTAACCCTGGAGAACATATTGCTGCTCATCATCAACAAATGTCGCATGGTAAACCAACCTATACAGTCTTATCGTCTTTCTCAAGCTCAAAATCTTGAGGGTATGTACAATAAAAAGAATGTTGATTATCGCTATCTTCTGTTGTAGGACCTTTCATTTACCAGATTGAGAACAAAAATACGAAGAAGGGCAATGCGATGTACTATCCTCGTTTCACCAAGCTAGTCGTCAACTTTGTCATGGATAAAGACCCTTCAATTCCTCGAAGAAACAAGGTAAATTGGCATTATGCCAGAGATGACCCAATGTTCACAACAATCAATGTCATCTCAAGGAATGAAGACACTCAGTTGTACGGGACTATCTTGCCAGTAGCATTAACCAACGAGGACATCCACAACTCTGAATCATACAAAGAGTATTATGCTATTGCTTCAGGAAAGATTCCTCCAAAACAAAAGTGAAGTAAAGAGAAAGTTGATACATATACAACCACTAGAAGCAGAAGTCCGGTCCCACAGTCCCCAAACGAAAAGAAAGCAAAGAAAAGAAAGAAAAGAAGTCTGGAAAAGGGAAGCAGAAGACTACAGAGTTGGAGACTATCTCTGAGGCGGTTTTGACAGAGGCTGAGCAACTCAAGATAATCACAAAAAGAAGCCGTAAAGAAACTCACAGCTCTCATGCCAGTGGTTCTGGTGCAGATGAAGGAACTGGTGTTACACCAGGGGTTCCCGATGCACCTGATTATGACTCAGATGATGATATCTCCTGGAAATCAAGTGACGATGATCAAGATGATGAGAAAGCTCAAGATGATGAAGATGAAGCTAAAAATGACGATAATGAGACTACACAGGATGATGAAGATGATGATGTACATGACGATGATGAGAACGCTCAAAATGATGATGATGAAGCACAGACTGAATCAGAAGATGATGGTGATGATTTCATCCATCCAAAGCTCACAACTCATGATGATGAAATAATACATGAAGAGGAAACTGATGAAGATGATACCTTCGATCCTATAGTTCACACACCTTCTCGTATTTCATCATCAGATAACGAAGACAGTGACAATGAAGTTGAAGGGATGGATGTTGAAGGAGCAAAATCGGATGACGATGCTACATATGTAGAGGACCAAGGCAATGAGGCGGTCGAAGATACCAATGTCAATCTTGAAGGAAGAGATGATGTAATGACGAATGTTATATTGCCCCAGGTTCTTCAAGCAACCCAGGAAATTGAAGACACTCATGTGACCCTAACTCCGGGAAATCCTGATGGTCAACAACAGAGTTCTTCTGTATCATCTGGCTTCGTCTCCAACATGCTGAATCCAAATCAAGATACCGGTGTTGATGCTATATTTAGACAACATGCTGAAGCCACCTCTCTAATAGATACTCATGCCACTGCCATTGCAGAGCCATCCTTCTCTGCACCAACCAATCGTCCTCCAACACCGAATCCTCTCGTCATTCAATTACAACAACCACCAATCCTGACACCGGCTACTACTCCAAGCTCCTCACTTCAAAATCTTCCTAACTTTGCTTCGTTGTTTGGCTTTGATTACAGACTAAAATCGTTGGAAGACAACTTCTTAGAACTCAGAGAAACAAAGGCGTGTGGAAGATCTTCAATTGGGTGTTAAAAGCTATCAAAAGAAGCTCAAACTCACAAAGCCTGACACGTACATATCCAATCTGAGAAGACGAGACGCTTATACACCATACTCCGATCCAAGAGGATTCATCTACGAGAACAAAGACAAGAAGAACAGGTTGATGCGCATTGACGAACTACACAAGTTCAGCGATGGTACTCTCGATGATGTTCGGACTGCTCTAAATGATCGCCTCAAGGGAATTAGAATGGAGTATCTGCCACAGACCTTTTTGAGCCAACGTGACAAAGCAAATACAAGAGCTATGATTCAGGCAATTGACAAAAGGCTAAAGATAAGGAGGATAATGCGGAGTTTGGAGAGATTTGTTGGTGGAAGACCATACGGGGGTGACTTACGACTACTACAACGGACCATATGATTTATCATATGTTGTCTTCATCTTAAAAAGGTCAATCCTCGTAAATAATTCTATCTTGTGAATATGTTAATTACTAGTGTAGATTTTTTGGAGAAAAATA
>BQNB010078832.1:0-30434 GCA_026074375.1 Tanacetum coccineum | reverse complement strand
ATGGGCTTCTCTTATGGGCTTCTTCTCTAGCTCAACTCATTCATTGGCCTTATAAAAATGGGGTGAGCAGAAAACCGAAAAAACCGAATAAGCTGTAAACCGAAACCGAACCGAGCTGAACCAAAAATAATCGAACCGAACTAATAACCTAACCGAATTTGTCAAAACCGTACCGAATCGAACTACAAATTCGATTTTCGGTTTAGATATGGGTTTGACAATTTGAACCGAAAACCGAATTTATATAAATATGTATATTTTTTTATATAAAAATACCATTAAAATTTTATCATAATATAAAAAACACTTAAAATAACTTTTTCTTGCTAAATATCTATGTAATAATTTTTTTTAAATAAATGGTGTAATTCGGGTTATTCGAGATTTCGGGCCATCCCAAAAACCGAACCCAATTCAAATTCGGTTTTCTGTTCAATTTGATTAAAAAAAAAAAATTTAACCGAAAGGATCAAGACCCCTATATCTGATGGTAATTGTGACATTCCCTTTTTGCTATTCAAACATAAAATTTTCAAGTTTTGATTTTTGTTCGTATATTCTTTTAACTATTTTACCTTTACGTTTTCTAGTCACCTTGTTAACATCGAACGGTAAAATGATGATCATGCAACAACAAAAATGACAATTTAAAAAAAAATAATAAATAAAATTGTTACAGCACAAAGATATTAATCCACGCAGTACACCACCTGAAATCCCAAATTTGCATGCAAAAAATACCTTTCTTCAACAAAATCAATAAATACGTCAAATTTGCTAGAAAAAAACACACACATATCCGATTTCACAGCTTAATAAACGATGATCGTTCTAGAATCATCTCAGAAAATTTGAACGAAAATGATTAGGTTTATCTAATGCGGTTTGATTTTGACGCGAAGAATTGTTAGGGTTTCGATTATAGTTTTGATAATGGTAACATATTTTAATTATTTCGCTATTCGTTTTTGTTTAATTTACGTCATGATGATATTATATGCATGTTGTATCACGTGCGGATTGATAAATCAGGGCTATAATTTGTGAATCTTTACGTTTGAATGCGAAATTAATATGAGTGTAGCGTTTTTGAGCCAAACGTTGTAGGCGGATATATATATTAGACGGAGATGAAGCTGTTTGACGCGCGCGTTTCTAATATTGCAGTTACTTTTTAGTTAGTTAATTTATTTGACGTGTGTAATGTTTTGATGATTGTTGAGATGCACTTGTATATATGGATATATAGTTAATTTAGTTACTATGCTGATGATGTAGATAATGCAGAATTTGGTTGTAGTCGAGAAATTGAATTTGTGTATTTTCGTTAAATTTAACCAGAACATAATGTTTGGGATGTAAGACAGTAAGAGAGTAGGCTTATTTGATTGGATGAAAGTTCATTCCAAAGCATATACTGTATTAGATGCCATGCTTGCCAGAATTTAGTATATGTGTTGCTAGAATAGTTCCGGTTTGCTGTCATGGAGCTCAACAGACAGGCTTTTATACAAAAATGTGCGCGTACATCTGTATACATATACTAATTACCTGTGTATGTGGCTAATCTTTATGTGCAACAGAGTACTGCGGTGAATATCATAGTAGGATCTCATGTCTGGGTCGAAGATCCAGGTGAAGCATGGATAGATGGGACGGTAACAAAGATTACTGGGCAAGAAGCCGAGATCGAGACTTTTAGCCTGAAAAAGGTCAGTCGTGGTTCATAATTTATTTTGCAGACTAGATTCTCATGTTACTCTTAATGACTGTTTATAGTATCCGTGATGTGGGAGTCCCCTATATTTATAATCACCACAAGAAGCTATAGTGAGTTGTCATATTTATAGTAATAATGGGGATTGGGGGTGTTTTACTTGCATAGAACCTAAACCAGAAACATGGATGTATATCATTTATTCTTTGAAGTACATCTGAATGCCTACCCATTGTGCTACTGTCTTGATGTCAGTTAAGTGCGAGCTTGATTTCAGTATTACTTCATCTGTGCAAATTCTTAAGTGCTTTTAGCTCTGCAGTCTGCAGTATTACTTTGGCGAACTATCATCAGAAATTGTTGTAGCGAGGAAACGCTTGCTTTTGGCTTATTAGAATTTTGCTTGTAGAGTAGGATTAATGAATTCCATTGTACATCAAAATTAAACGAAGAAAGAATTACTTATTTCCACGATAAGTATATGATTCTAATTAAACTATATATTGATCTATTTCGACTGAATGATTAGTGTCAGCAGATTCATTTTTATGGTTTCTTTTGTAGGTGGTTGCCAAGCAATGTATATCCAAAGGATATGGAGGCTCCAGCTGGTGGAGTTGATGACATGACAAAACTATCCTATTTGCATGAGCCAGGAGTCTTGCAGAACTTACGAACTAGATATGAACTCAATGAAATATACGTAGGTAACCTTTTTATGTTAAGATCTGTGATTGTTGTGTTAAAATCCTAACTTATTTTCAAACCATGACAGACTTACACTGGAAATATTCTAATTGCAATAAATCCGTTTCAAAAGTTACCTCATTTGTATGATAAACATATGATGGAAGAGTATAAGGGAGCACCTTTTGGAGAATTGAGTCCCCATGTATTTGCAGTTGCTGATGTCTCTTACAGGTCATTGTCATATAAATGATTTAGCGATAATTAAGTTTCTCATTTTTTTTCATCATATAACTAGCATTTTAATGAAATTAGGGCTATGATCAAGGAGGGAAAAAGCAATTCGATTCTGGTCAGTGGTGAAAGTGGAGCAGGAAAAACCGAGACTACCAAAATGCTCATGCGGTACCTTGCCTATTTGGGTGGCAGGAAAGCTACTGAAGGCCGCACAGTTGAACAACAACTTCTCGAAGTATGATATATGACGTATAGTTCTATATTAAGACTAATTATTTATTCCGTTGTTTATAGAATCTGACATGTATGCATGCTCACATATATCATTGTATTATGATGACTAAGCTTATGCCACCATTGTGAGTGCAGTCAAATCGGGTTCTTGAAGCATTTGGCAACGCTAAAACTGTTAGAAATAACAATTCCAGATGATTTGACATCAAAAAAACCTAATTCATGAAGTTTTGTATATTCCTATTCCTATTTCATTTGCTATTTTTGTTTACCTTGGGCTTCAAGCTTTTCATATTAGTGTTCGCTATTATAGATTATTGATATTTTCAAACTGCTGTGCTCTAATTTTGACATCACAATTCTTTTGTATTCTATAATGGTCCAGACGATTTGGAAAGTTTGTTGAGATCCAATTCGATAAGCATGGGAGAATATCAGGAGCACCAATTAGGACTTATCTTCTAAAAAGGTCTCGTGTTTGCCAAATAAATGATCCTGAGCGCAACTACCACTGTTTTTACCTTCTGTGTGCAGCTCCACAAGAGGCAATTTTTTTCTCCTTAATAAAATTTGTTAGCAAGATTCTTTTATATAAAAAAATAAGCTTATATTTGATTGTACCATTTAGAAAATTGCGAAGTATAAGTTGGGAAGTACCAAATCATTTCATTATTTCAACCAATCAAAATGCTATCAACTGGGTGACGTTAATGATGCCCATGAATATCTTGCCACAAGGAGAGCTCTGGATATTGTTGGAATAAGCAAAGGGGAGCAGGTATTTCTTGTCACATGTTCCCTTCTGTTTTAATTAGACGTGGCATTTTTAACCCATTTATAGGTAATCCTGTGGATTTGGGTAATATTTTGCCTGGCATCTGGTCAAATGAGTTACATTAAGTTTCTTTAGCTAAAATGGTAATGGGTCAAAAGTTGCGGGTTGTCCTGTTCTGATCCGTTTGACCCGCTACCTACCCACATTTTGTCACCTAGTATTTATGTAACTTATTTGATGGAATTCTGGAATCACAGGACGAATGTGTGTGAGAACCATTTATACGTGTCATCATGGGGGACACTGTTGGCCTCATTTTTCTCCACCGCTGCTATTCAATTCATATATCATGAGTGAATCGGATAATTATAACAGGTTTCGAGCAATTTGTATCTTCATAACAGGTTATGGGTTTCAATTTGTACAGGTCCTGTATCTGTAATTGGCTGCATCTCCATAGTAGTTGGTTACTTCTCGATTTCGAGCAGCTTGTATCTTATATACGGTTATTGGGGTATCGACTTGTTTTCAGGTCCCTTTGGTTTATTGTAACGACTGATTTTGTTAGGTCTGGTCTTCTATTGATTTATGCAGAGATTAAGGATATCGGTCCTGCAGTTACGAGAGCCTGCTATAAATCCAGATCACTTGCTACAGCTACTTATATAAGTGTTTGCAACTTATTTTTGTTTCAGCTGTAACTTGTTTCACTCCATTGTTGTTTTAGCTAAAAGGTTACACATATATACGATGCATTTCATTTAGAGGTGACGGATGAATTAAACTTGTATACATATGAATGATGTATTTTGGTTTTCTAGAACTCGATATTACTGAAATGCATGATTTTTTCGGATTGCTTATATTGAAGCTGTTGGATTGCTTACTGAATACACTAATAGGGGCTGTTTGGGATTGCTTTTAAAAAAGTAATCCAGAACAACCCAATTTTTTATAAAAGTAAAATTATATTAGAGACAGGTTTCTATCTTTAAAACCGGTCCATATTATGTTTTGCGGACGTGTTTTTAATCGTCCAACAGGTCCCAAAAAACCCAATCGCAGAGTGTTTTTAACTCACCCTCCTGGTCTCAAACACCCAAATTGCAGATCCAGTTTAGAAACCGGTCTCCATTTGATTTCACATGGAGAGCCCCTCACTTATAGACCATACGGAAAACCGGTCTGGATTTGGTGTAAAACGGGTCTTGGAAGCACTTTTTGTAGTAGTGGTGATTGATGGCGGAGTGTTTTTAATGGTGTCGCGGGGGTGGTGGTGATTTGAAGCTAAAATGGTTATTGTGTCGCCGGGAGTGGTCAGGGTTCATGGTGGCAATGTTGTTCGAGTTAGTTTGACCCGCTGTGGCATTGGGTTGGCCGATGTGGTTGTGGTGGCGAGAGATGGCAGCCTTGTGGTGGTTTTTTTTTTTTTTTGGTTGATTGGTATTACGGATATCGTGTAAGACTTGGCAAAAGACAATTTAAGACCGTCATACATACTGTTAATAAAGTTTGTAGGCAAAAGACAAAATAATTTTATTTAAAAAAATTGCAAGTGTGAAGCTCATTTTAATTAATTGTATTACTTTTGACCTTGTGTATTTCCAAGATAATTTGTAGGTATTTAATAAGTAATAAATGGGGTCAAATGGGATCCAAAACATAGGACCCAAAAAGAAAGGGAAATTTACACACTATTCAAGGGAAACTTCTAGGAAAGACTTTACGTTGACTAAGAAAAAACATCTATAAGTTGAATCAAACATAAAAACCACCAAGCTAAGGTAGGTATATATATATTTTCTTTATTAATAATCATTCAAGTAAGCAGATCAATGGAGCAGTTACCAACAATGGAGCAGATCAAGTAAGCAGCCATTATGTTCTTTTATGATTAATAGTGTATAGTAATTTGTGGATTAGTGCAGATCAATGGAGCAGTTACCAACAATCATTGAGCAAAGTCCTGAAGACGGCCAACAATCACTTGCTCGCTCAGGACCTAATCTACCATGTTTGGATCTACTACATAAAGGTCACTTTCTATTTATATATTAATTAACATTTATGTGAGTTTTGGTAACTTTGCCTTGAACTTACTTCTGAAGGTAATAGAGATGAGTACAAAGAATTTGGCATCCCCCTCTATGAAGCGTCCATTACTGCCGACTGGAAAGCAGCTAAAAAAATCCTCCATAAGAAACCAGATTTGATACGGTCTAGTATCACTGAAAATGGCGAAACAGCACTTCACGTAGCAACATCAGCAAAAAGAACAAAACAGGTGGCAGAATTCATCCTAAATCTGGTGGCTATGATGGAAATGGCGGACTTAGAACTTCAAAACAAAAGTGGCAACACCGCCCTTTGTTTAGCCGCCATAGCTGGTAATTTAGAAACGGTCGATATTATGGTGAACAAGAACAAGACCTTGCTAAGAATTCCTGGTAGTGAAGGAATGATGCCACTCTATATGGCTTCCTCATTTGGACATTACGATGTGGTGAAGTATCTCTTTGAAAAATCCAATGGACTGCGTGATGATGATGGTTGGGATGCCAAGAATCGTGCTTGGCTTTTTTTTTTTTTTTGGTTGCCATAGCTTTTTCCTCACAAAGTGATTATCAAATATTTTTCAGATATCGCATTACGGATAGTGAATGACCATAAAGAACTTGCTAGTGATGGGGAAGTACTCAGAATAATGGCTACAAAGCCTGATGCATTTGTTGAAAATTCTTCAAATATCCTCTGGAAAACCATCAATTGGGGTAAGCATCTCCAGTTTCGAGTTTAATTTAGATCATAGTATCATACGTATCAATTGTACAACAAAACTTCATGGATCATTTGTTAACATAAGCTCTATCTTTTATTTTTGGCTTTATTTGTTTTTTTGCAGTTTTTGCATTCGTTTGTCCAAAGGAAGGACATCCCAAACAGGATACCGAAGCGTTGGAATTGCTAAGAATCATATGGGAAGATATTGTAAAAAAGTCGAAGAACAGAAGGCCGGTTGACGAGATCAAGAAAGATGACGGGTTGCTTTTGGATACAATGTTTATTGCTGCAGAAATGGGAAATACCACATTTATAGTCGAGCTCATCCGTCAATATCCTCATCTGATACGGAATGTCAACCATAATAATCAAACTATATTCCACTTTGCTGTCGAACATCGCCAAGAGGGTATGTACAACCTATTGTACGAGAGAAGCTCATATGAGGATTTAATAAAACAAGATGTAAATGGCAACAGTGTGTTGCACTTAGTTGCTAAGAGTGCAAAGAGAAAGAGGCTTCAAGATGTGTCGGGAGTTACTTTCCAAATGCAAAGAGACCTATTATGGTTCAGGGTACATATTCCTCTCCAAGCTTCCCTAATTCTTTCATTATATATCAGTGGTCTTTCTTTTTTGCTTTATATTGCTTTTTTTTATTTGGGCATGAATGTTGGTATGAGCAAAAAGTATGTCATTTATGAAAAACTCGAATCTGTTGTTTTGTAGGAAGTAGAGTCTATGATTCCACCATATTATAGAAAGCGGAAGAACAAGGATGGCCTAACACCACACGAGTTATGTTTGTTTAATTAAACATAAGCATGAGGTCTTTGAAACATTCAAGGTGTTTAAGAATGAAGATTCAAATGATTAAATCCCAAAAGAACATAAAGATCTAGTTGCAAAAGGTGAGGACTGGATGAAAGGAACAGCTAGTCAATTTATGGTGGTTGCAGAACTTCTTGCCACCATAGTGTTTGCTGCAGCTTTTACGGTTCCGGGCAGTTACAACCAAACCAATGGTATCCCTATCTTCAAATCTGAAGCAACATTTATGGTTTTTGTAGTGGCCGACGCCATTTCTCTTTTCTCATCAGCAGCTTCAATCCTGATGTTCTTATCTATCCTTACGTCCCGTTACGCTGAACGTGATTTCTTGCAATCATTACCGAAAAAGTTGATGTTAGGTCTAGCAACTCTTTTTCTATCTATTACAACCATGACAATCGCGTTTAGTGTCAGCTTTTTTGTCCTTTACTCTAACCAGTTGAGATGGGTGCCAATCCTTATCAGCCTGTTTGGTGTGGTGCCAGTCTTCCTATTTGTTCGGCTGATATGTCCTCTCTTGGCAGATATATATCGCTCAACATATGGTTCTACATACCTCTTTAGGCCCAAGAGACATGTTCTTTACTACGAAAACCGTGAGTACAAACCATTCTTCATGCGTCTCTTTTCAAGATGTACCAGATTGTTATAATTTGTATTTCGATGACTCTCTAGTGTCTTGTAATAAAGTGGGATTTGGAAACACAAGTACTACACTATACATATTTGTGTATAGATCAGTTTTAGTTTCTCCAAATTCGATTCAGTAACCATGTATTACATCTGTCATCCTAGTTGCAGGTCTTTTTGTAATCATGTTTTAAGTGTACTTTGGAATCATATTAACGTAATAGCTTGGTTATTTAGGTTTATCATTCGAATAATTATAAGGATGTTGCGCGTAAGATGACAAGGAAACCTTTTCCGCATCGTACTAACAGGGCGGCCGATCTTCTTGGACTATTACATACGGAACTTTGTGGTCCACTTAGACATGTGTCAAGATAAGGTGCTGACTACTTCATAACTTTCACGAATGATTTCATTCGTTATTGTTATGTTTGTTTACTTGAACATAAACATGAAGTCTTTGAAACATTCAAGGTGTTTAAGAATGAAGATTCAAATGATTAAAAACTACATTTGATTATACTAGTTTGGATAATCTAGTTTGCATGATGTGATAAGCATTTTAACATGATTATGATAATTAGATAGTGATCTAATCTATTGTTCTTAAGACTCACAATCCTCATCAAGATCACAAGATTATAAAAACAAGCTTTAAGTTCAATCAACCAATTCAATTTCAATGAGTTTGATTTGCGGTTCATTTCACAAACTTGTTAACACCCATAACTATGACTCTTGTTAAATCAAACTACTTAAGAAATGGTCAATAAAAAAGGTAGCCGATCATAGACAAATTGGTTACAATTGATTCCTAGAAATCGCCGGTTCAACCTATGAAACTTTTAGCAACAAACCAAGTTTGATAAAACAATGAAATATAAACATAGATGGATCTTAGAACTAGCTTGAAATTAAATTAAAACATGTTATCACTGTTGGATTATGTCCACATAAAATAATATATGTCTGAAAAGTTTATTCGAGCCTACGGGGACGCACGCGTTAATATGTAAAACAATTAATAATAAATATATTAACTAAGTCTAATATATTTAAGTGATAAAGCTTAACGAGCGTTAATGTGACACTCCATAAAAAAAATCTAAAACTCATAGCGGTAAAAACCATATTTATTTTAGATTTGTAAAACGAAGCCATCTACTTATATTACTTTTATGGAACCCTCTATACTCAAATGAATACCCATGACCAAATTCAAAAAGAAAATAATACAAGTAAGAACATCATCATGTAGATTTCTTACATGACTATCCTACCCATACCTATTCTTTCTCTTCTTTTTCAAATATTCACAAAGCTACATCTCATCACCCGATTCAAATTGTAAAAAGATAAGAATAGTATATATTCTCAAATAGTGTTAGGAAGAAGTAATGATGGTAAATAGTATCAGGAAGTGTTACTATTGTGATATTCTTCAATAGTAAGAGTGAATAATACCTCTTCACATGCAATTTGAAAGTATCAGGAACTGAGCTAATACTACTTGTATAAATGAGATGCCATGCACTCTCCTTTCTAGCACAATTTATTCACAAAAACAAGTAGGAAGTAAGCACGGTTCAAGTTAGAGTTTTCGTTAGGTTCAAAGAGTTAAGGGACGTTGGCTTGTAGGTAGTGACTAAGGATAGATAGATGGTAAGTCTTGAAGTCTAGGGAACTAGTTATGCAAGGTGTATGGGTGTGGAGGAGGTTTGGTTATCAAAGGGGTGACAAGGAGGTGCTTGAAGACTCGGTGAGCAAGTGTGGTGATGGAGGTGCTTGTAAGGTGGTAGGGTGGCTGCTAGATGATATGGTGGTGAGGTCATGGAGGTGCTTGAGGTGTTTGCTTGGTTATAAATAGGTCAAAATGAAAGAAAAAAGGGTGCCGGGTTGGTTTTGGTTTCGGATTAGGGTTTTAGATTAAAAACGTAGATTAGGGTTAGGATTAAGGATAGTTTAGGGTTTAGGATTAGTGTTAGGATTAAGGTTTAGGGTTTAGGATTAAGGTTTATGGTTTTGTTTAAATGAAATTAGGGTTTTAGGGTTTAAGGTTTTAGATTAAGGTTTTAGGATGACTTAGGGTTTAGATTTAGGGTTTAGAAGTTGTGAATTAAGTGTTTGTACCTTGTGCTAAAGTGGTAGTAAGAAACTAAAGTAATTTAAGAGGTAAAATGATCGAGTTTGGTTTTCTTGCATTATTGACTTGTACATTGGGCTTTAGAAAGTTGTAACTTGATTTAAGAGGGAAAAAATATTCAAATGTTATGCAATATACACTTGTATACATGCTTGAAGGTTTGCACATTCATTTTATATGTATACATTACATATAGTTAGGGTTTTGATATAAACGTTTAACGAATAAAGCTTATTTTGAAATAACGTTTTTAAAAGTACGTTAAATGGATAATGTACTTGGTAAAGATGATATTAAAATATAGACTTGACATATTAGGATATTTACATGATATAAACATAGATATAGATGGCATTGGTAGAGGTTGCGTGAGCTCATTAACTTTAGTTATGTAAACTAGGTTACATAATGGAATAAAGCGAAAATTTCCCTATAAAAAGGTGGTATATATATAATAGATGGATATTACATTGATGAAAATTATAGGTTGTTATACTAGATATGGTGTTACGTCGTAAAGTTGTCCTTGATCTTCGTACTTGCTTAATATTTGTTACGGCGTAACCATATTTGGTGTTGCGCCGTAACATTCTTCAAATATTTACACTTTGAGTCCTTTTCCCCTTGTTTCTTGTCACTTTCCTGCATTTCTCCTAAAAACTACAAAATGATAGAAAATATCTCGTTTTTGAATATTAGTGAAACATTTGCAGGTAAATTAGGGGTATTTTGCTACTAAAAAGTATTAAATATTTGATGTTATCAGATATAGTTAGGGACGTTCTTTATGACATATGTAGGCGTGTTGTGATCTCTACCAAGAAAGAAGTACCTGTGAACTTTTTGACTAACCCGTCAGACGGAAGATCCACACTCAGACTGGCTGACGTTTTCATTTTTGGATGGGTTGAAAGGAAACATGCGTGCGTGGATCTGACCGGTGTTTCTCCGCTTGTGGGTTTGAGTAGTCGGGGTTTTACAGTGGGCCAGACTGCTTTGAAAGCCGCCTTATGCAAAGTGACAAAACACGAGAAACATGCATTGAAAATCAACACGTGTCTGTTCCTTTCGCGTTTGATACATTTTGTTTCCTTCCATCTGAGGTGGTGGTGCTACTTAATATAATTTAACAGGTTATGAACAACAATGTTATGACCGCTAAATCTACAAATGTTATTTTTCATACGATTAGCTTTACAATTAAAAAAAGACTAACGGTGTAGCTTTTGGTCGTTTGTCTCCCACTACTATGTAAATAATATGTTATTATTTATATAAAAGTAAATCCATGCGACTATAAATTCTTATTAAGAACCCACAAAATTCATCATACAAATATTGTATACTATACTAAAGATCAAAACAAAAACGACATTTTTTGTGCTTTTTAATGTCCTTTTGACATTGGGCTTATTTTAGCCTGCTTAGTGTCTGGCCCGTTTTATTTTCTCTTTTAACCTCCATTATAACTCGAGAAGCATCTCAGTATTTCTTCATAACATCAAAACCCCCAACTCAAAATACAATAACATCAAATTAGGTTAGATTAATTACAGAACCAAATCAATTGTTTTACTGTGGTGAACATGATGCTAAAAATAATTTTAGTTTATCGATATTCATGTTCACCTTCAAGATGCGGGGGTCGGTGGCGGAGTATCGCCAACCGGTAAGTCGGAGGTAGTGAGTTGGATCTGGGTAGTCATTGGTTAATCATCACCCAAAACCATGGTAAAATATCATCAAATCATATATCATTATTTACATCAGTTTCTGATAAGTTTTATAAAATTATTTTCAGGAGCCAAAGAAAGAGAAGATACTAGTGAGAAGTTGTTGTTCACACGTCTAGGGAACGATAGAAAGGATGAACGCAACGATGGAAATGATAGACGAAGGGATGATATTCAGACACAAGGAAGAGGCCGAGGAAGATTCGCAGTCACTGTAGGCTCGAATCACTAACTACTAACATGCCGTTTAAAAAAAAAGAAAAAAAAAGAATGAAGATAGTTATGATAGAAGAAGAAGAGACCCTGGAGACCAAAACTACCATAAAAGAGACATTAGAGAGATAAAATGTTATAATTGTCATGAGTTTGGACATTATGCGAGAGATTGTACAAAACCAGACCGTAGAAGAGAAATATCAAACCTTGTGGAAGAAGATTTAGAACCAACATTATTGATGGTTACATCTCTAGAAGAAACCAGCTGAAAAGGAAGTTTTTGCATCAAGACATTAAGATTTTGAAGATTGGAAGAAAACAAAGATTTATAGATTAAGGGAGAATCTGTTGGAAAGTTAATCCACAAATCTTTGTTGATTATTTGTCAAGTTAGAAAGTCTAGGTGTGTATTTTGTAATTTAGATTAGAAGTCTGTGTTTTTAGTGGTTTGGGCCAGCAGGCCAACAAACCCATTAGAAAAAAAACGATGTCAGTTTTAGGTTTAGAAAAGTTGTGTCGTTTACTTTTATTGATAAAGGGACATGTCTGTTGGTTTTATCAGAACCATCACAACCCTTTGTAAAGTGTCGATTCAGCATGTATAAATAGGTAGGGTTCTGTAACATTCAATCAAGCAGATATACAATTGATTAGTTATATATCAGATTCTGGAAATCATTATTCGCAATATATATCAGATTCTGGAAAACACAATCAGAACCTGCGCAATATTAACGCTCCTGTTGGACAAGACGTATACCGATTGGTGATCACGTTAGCGATAGTCGGTGTTTCTTTTGTTATCGATCGAGTTTTAGATTTACGGTCGATACTTTTAGTTTTTGATATGGTTTGTGTTTATAGTAGCTGCTTTGTTTTCATTATTCATTTTTAATAAATCTTTGTAGTTGTACAAATGTTGCTGATGTACTGGTGATACAATGTATGCCATATTTGTTGGAAAGTTAATCTACAAATCTTTGTTGATTATTTGTCAAGTTAGAAAGTCTAGGTGTGTATTAAGTAATTTAGATTAGAAGTATGTGTTTTTAGTGGTTTGGGCAGTTGGCCAACAATACAATTTAGAAAAAACGGATTTTATGTTTTATGTTTAGAAATGGTGTGTCGTTTTTCGTTTATTGATTTAAAGGGAGAAATGTCCTGTAGGTTTATCTGACCATCAAACCCTTTGGATATATATAATGGGATAGTTGTGGTTTGGCGGGTTTAGGTTGGGTGTATTGTGTTGCCTTAGATGTATGTTGTTTTCTTGTTGATTTGTGAGTTATGTGTGTTGGAGTGTGTTTGGTTGTGGTTGGTGTGGGGGTGGTGTATGTTGGGTATGTGTTGTGTAGGGGGATGTGGTTCGTGTTTTGTTGTTTAGGTGATTGTCTAGGGTTGGTTTTTTTGTGTTTTGTTGGTGTGGGTGTGGGGTTGGTGGGGGGATGGGGTGGTGTTGATTTTGGGTTTTTTTTATTTTTTGCGTTTGGTTGTTTTTTGGTTGTTGGTTCTGTATTTTTTTAGTGTTCTGGGGTATTTGTCTTTTGCGTTGTATTTTTATTTAGTTTGGTCTTAGTATAAGCCTTATTTAGTTTAATAAATGTTGTTTTCTACAATGATGTTTTAGTTATTTTTTTTTTTAGTTTTTTTTGTTATGTTTTTTGTTTTTTTTTGTTGTTCTTTATTCTTTTGGTTTGGTTGTGCGTTTGTTTGTTGTGTTTGCTTTGTTATTATTTTTTGTTGATTCAGCATGTATAAATAGGTAGGATTTTGTAACATTCAACATCAGAAAAAAGAAGGGGTAGGAACCTGTCAGAAGGAAGAGGAAGAAGGAGTTAAATTGGTTTTAAAAAAACCAAAATCAAGAGGATATGTCAGGAGACAAAGACGAAAACAACAGAGTTATCTATAAAGAAATCGCCACACAGTTATTTCAATGCCTAGTTTTAAACAATACAAACTATACATTATGGGCATTAAGAATGAAGAAGATACTTATGGCAAATGGAGTATGGGACTTGATAGAAGGAACAAGTACATCAAAACAGACTGATGTAAGAAAGGATAGTTCTGCGTCAGCATACCTATTTCAACGGTTACCAGAAGATTTGCAAATGCAAGTTGCGGGATGTGACACAGCGAAAGAAATTTGGGACCCTCTAAAGTCCAGATTTATTGGGACAGAAGATATACAACAGGCACACTCGCAACAGCTTAAATCAAAATTCGAGAGACTTTTGATGATTCTTACAGCTTCTTCTACTTCGCTCCTGCAACGTATCATCTCTTCTCTACATGTGAAATTTGCTATGACAGACCTTGGCCCACTCAACTACTTCCTCGGTATATCTGCCACGCGTACTACCTCTGGCATATTCTTGTCCCAGAAGAAATATGCTACCGAGGTTCTTGAGCAAGCACAAATGCTTAATAGTAATCCTTACAGGACTCCTGTTGACACTGAGAAGAAGCTTGGACCTGAAGGATCACCAGTCACTGATCCCACTTTATATCACAGCCTTTCTGGATCACTTTAGTATCTCACCTTAACCCAACCTAATTTGTCATATGCAGTTCAACAGTTATGTCTGTACATGCATGATCCTCGAGAGCCATACCTTAATGCTATGAAATGTGTTCTTCGTTATCTTTGAGGAACCACTGATCTTAGATTATAGCTATTTCGATCTCCTACATCATAGCTTATTGCCTACTCTGATGCTAACTGGGCAGTTTGTCCGGCTACGCGTCGGTCTACTTCTGGATACTGTGTTTTTCTTGGTGATAACCTCCTGAAAATACCAGGACACGTTATCTCGCTCTAGTGCCGAGGCTGAATACCGCGGGGTTATGAATGCAGTAGCTGAGACATCTTAGATTCGCAACCTCCTTCATGAGCTTCATACCCCACTTTCCACAGCGACCTTGGTCTACTGTGATAATGTCAGTGCCGTATACATATCTGCAAACCCGGTGCAACATCAACGCACTAAATATATAGAGATTGACATTTATTTTGTTCGTGACAAAGTAGCAGCAGGTCATGTTCGAGTTCTCCATGTCCCTTCACGATTTCAATACGCAGATATCTTTACAAAAGGACTGCCATATCCGTTGTTTGCTGATTTCAGATCCAGTTTGAGCATCCAAAAATCTCCTGCTCCAACTGCGGGGGCGTATTAAAGCACATATTTATTGTATAATTAGAGTAATCGGCCCATTGGCCCGAGCCCAGTTTGTATAGCTCATATTCTAGAATGTTCCCTTGTATCCTATATATAGGTTTATTGTTATCAATAAAAATCAAACAATCAATCAACCAAATCAATATCCTTTAATACATTCAAAACCACTTTGACAAGAAAATCAAACCTTAAGAAGTAACAATGGCACAAAATTTCTAAATTCTTCCCTTAATGAATATTTTTAGTCCCATGGCATTGTTCGCCAAACATCATGTCCACACATACCACAACAAAATGCTAGAGTTGAAAGGAAACACAAACACCTCCTAGAAGTTGCTAGGTTAATAAAATTTCAAGGTCATTTTCCTATTTATCTTTGGGGCTACTGCTTACTTGTTGCTACCTACATAATCAACAGACTTCCATCCAAAGTCATTAACCACAAATCACCCTATGAGATCATACACGAAGTCCCACCAGACCTAAATCACCTAAAAGTCCTAGGTTACAGATCTTATGTTCATAATCACACACCAGACAAATTTGCACCAAGGTCAATACCAGCAATACTTGTTGGATACCCATCAACTCAAAAAGGCTACATCTTATATGATCCTAAAACACACAAAGTTATCACAAGTAGACATGTTGACTTTGATGAAACAAAATTCCCTTTTTCATACAACACTCAACACTAAATCACCACAAACTCACCTATACCCATACCTATTGATCCAACCAACTTGCCTACATTCACAAACACTCCTATCACCTCAAACACAAAACAAACAACACCAGATATAGAACAAACCACATCACCCATTCAAGCTGATCCAACAGAACAACCAAATGACACCATTCAATCATCTTCACCCACACCTAATCATTTACCATCACATTCCCTACTAACAATCTTGCACCTATACCACCAATAAACTCTCAGACTACCAACACTCCCTACTAAAATCTCTCATTCACAACATCTAAAAATACACCTTTTATAAATATATTAATTATGACAACATCAAATCCAAAAAAAAGGCATTTCATTCACACCTTCAATATATCCACTAAGCCCCATACTTTTGCCTAAGCATCTAAGGACTTAAAATGGGTAGAGGCAGTGAACAAAGAACTACAAGCATTGGAAGCCAACAAAACTTGGGAACTTATGCTGCTACCTCCTAACAAGATACCTATAAGATGCAAATAGGTTTACAGAATCAAGTTTCATGCTGATGGCACAATAGAAAGGTACGACACAAGGTTGGTTGCCAAAGGATTCAATCAGAAGGAAGGAATTAACTACACAAAAACTTTTGCTCCTGTAGCCAAAATGGTAAGTGTTAGAGCCCTTCTTGTTCTTGTTGTACATCAGAACAGTTGAATATAAACATTGCATTTCTCTAAGGAGACTTACATGAGGAGGTTTATATGACAATTCCATAAGGATACTCAAAACAACTTCCACCCAACACTATCTGCAAACTCACAAAATACCTTTATGGTCTAAAACAGGAAAATAGACAATGGTTCCACAAATTTACCACTTTTCTCCTAACTATTGGTTTTCAACAAAGTTATGCAGACACATCCTTATTCACCCTAACTAGAGGATCATAAGTCATCATACTACTAGTATATGTAAATGATATTCTCATTGCTGGTAACCACAAACCTACCATTAACTTAATCAAACAACTTCACAATCAATTCAGCACCAAGGATTTAGGCCCTCTTCATTACTACTTAGGGATTGAAATACTTAGAAATGACCATGGATTGGTGATGTCTTAGACGAAATATGCTTTAGAGCTTCTCAAATGTGGAAATGTTCTCAATGATAAACCAATATCAACTCCTCTTGATACAATTCAAAGCTTAAACCTTACAGATGGTGAACCCCTTTCAGATCCATCCTTGTATAGAACTTTAGTAGGAAAACTCATATATCTCACAATCACAAGACCTGATATCTCCTTTATAGCACAATTACTAAGCAAATTTTCTTAGGCTCTAAGGACTCCTCTCATGAAAACTCTCCTCAGAGTCCTCAGATACATCAAGCTATACCCAGGACAAGGTCTTCACTTTCCAACAACAAACAACCATCAACTCACTGCCTATTGTGATAGTGATTGGGCTTCTTGTCCTGTTACTAGAAGATCAGTTATAGGATATGCTATATTTTTAGGTCCTTGTCTCATTTCTTAGAGTTCAAAGAAACAAACTATAGTGTCCAGGTAATCTACAGAGGCTGAGTACAGAGCTTTAGCTGACTATACTTGTGAAATAACATGGTTGAAATGTCTTTTCAAGGATTTAAACCTCTTAGTTCAAGGACCTATCCCTATCTACTTTGACAATTCTTCCACAATTGCCCTTGCTTCCAATCCAATTAAACATGCCAAGATAAAACACATTGAAGTAGATTCCCCCTTTTTGAGAGATAAAATAAGAAGCAAACAAGTTCTACCACTTTTTATCTCTATAAAGCTCCAAGCAGCAGATGTCTTAACCAAAGGAATTCCCAAAGTCATCGATTCTATTTATCTAAGTTTGGCATTTGTGATCCTTTCACAATACCAACTTGAGAGGGGGGGGGGTAAAGGAACTAATGAAGCCTCTCAAGCTAACTTAAGTTCTTAACAAGATAAAAGCTCAAATCAAGATGAATATACTGCAGACAGTAAAGTTAACTGCATTAAGTCAACATTGCAATTATAAAGCTCAAGTTAGATCCAAGGAGATGTAACTTAATAATTCAGAGTTGTAATTAGCTTAGTTCAGTTTAGAGTAGTTGTTAATTGTAGCTGGTAGTTAACTTAGTTTGACTTATCTATAAATAGCCTTGTAGTTGTTCATTTCTACTTAATGAAGTTTAATCAACTTTTCTCGCCAACTTTATTCTCTCTCAATTTTCTTTGATTACCAATACATGAACTAAACCGAATAATAAAGACTCATGGTTAAAACTAAAACATCATAACGGAATTTCAAAATGAAGAACGGATGGGGATCAACTTGGGGAAAAAAGGAAGGATTGACTCGACCAGAAAAGACATGTTTGAGTTGGTTTTTAAAATGACCATTTTGACTCGGTTTTTAAAATAACCATTCTTAAAATTCAAGAAACATCCATGATTGCCATCATCAGCACTACATGTCTAAATAACAAAAAGATAAGATACTTAAAAGAGATTAAACAACCAACGAATTACTATTCCTGTATTATATCAAAACCCCATCAAACATCTAACGCCATCAAAGGCCTTGCATCACCATGCTGGCCAAGTTGCAGCACAACAAAGAAATGTGACGAATCTCAACGAATGTCGCGAATGCCATAAAGGGAGGAGGGTGTATGAGCTGGTTGGTAGTAAGTTGTAATGGATACATCAGAATGTACCACTTTCTTAATTATTCTTTAATCTTTTCTTGCGGTAAAAAGAAAATCTTTATATTTAAAGATACGTTGAATCATCAATTTTAAGGTCTCACTATTTATGTATTTGATACGATGATAATAGGTGATACCGTAATAATAACTTAATTGAGAATAAAGTATTCATTAAAATATATGATACGAAGATGTATGCATGCTTCTTCGTACATATTTGACATGTCAAATAAAATATCTTTTTCAACTAAATTGTTGCCATCCAATTTGTAAAAAAACTTGTAGATTGCTCTTTACTATGCGTGAGACGTGTGCAGATTTGCCATCTCAAGGTGATTATACGCTTTTCCATGAGACGGTGAGTGTTACATAATCACAGTTTTTTATTAGAAGACTTAGCGTTGTTGTGGTTAGACCTATTAACACGCGGCATAAACGGGATGAAACATGCTTACTAGATATTATTGTAATAAAGTAAGTCCCATATGGTTTAGGAGATACAAAAGTTGTGAATTATCAATCATTGATTATCTTTTAAATACACCATCACTAGCAGATCATCTGATGTGGTGATGGTATGTCAAGTAGGATCCTAACCTTAGAAAATTAATTGTTTATTTAAATAAACATGGGTAGTTAATTTTCTTCAAGGAGTATTATCGAAAATACTAAAATTAAATTTTGCGATTCTATTAATAGTATTAATGCAACGATAAAACCGTAAACAATGGTTTGTTTCTTTATCAAAGAAGTCAAACCGAGACTCCTTTCCTTGTAAGGAACATGGAGACTCATTCCTAATATCTTTCTTGCTCCGGAAAGTTATAATAGGAACGTAGGAATTGTCCTAATGTAATCAAACTCATAGCAAGCTTAAAAGTTAAGTATATTGCATGACTTATATTTTCATATAGATTTCATGGTGAATATTTTGAAAGATATAAGACATATAGATAACTAGAGAATATGTTCTTAAAGCTATCAAATGGTAACATCTTAATGTAAGATGTTTTATGAGTTCTTGATTAGAAAAATACCATTATTACCGCAAAATGGTAAAGGCAAACTAGGATAATATATCTAGTTGTTTGTCTTAATCCAAATTAAGGAGGAAATTGCATGCCCAATTTTCAAGTTAATCAATAGCATTGATGGATAGTCCCTCATCTACATAGTAGAACTTTTGAAATCCAAGTAAATGTTACTAATTAAGATTTCAAAGAGAGTTGGAAAGTAAATAGATCACTATTTGTTTTCACTGGTTATGGAACACTTGCAATGTTGTCAAATCCAGTGGGAGCATCACGATTTATTTCTGAATTAAAGACATTCATGTGATGCTGTCAAATTCAGTGGGAGCTACAAGGTTACCCAGATTATTTCTTGCTTGTCTTGAGATAATATATAATTTTCCAACTATAGACACTCATGTTTTTAAGGATAGTTGTGCACTATTTCTTACTAAACAAAGTGGTTCAATATCTACTTGTAACGCTAATATATGTGATACTATCATATTGTCTACATAAACAAACGAACATCGTGTTGTTTAACTACATGTATGATGTTGTGCCATGCACAAGTGAGAGAAATCTTTATTGTGTGCAAGGTACAACACATGACAAAAACAATATGATTAAAGATTCTCTTGACCGTAAGGTAAGAAACAATATGCCGAGATATGAATTAAAGACAACTTCAAGTAAAATGTTTGTGTTTTTGAAATGTCCATAAGAATGAAGTAAATCTTGATTTAAAGACTACTTCTAGTAAAAGGTTTATATGCTCTTGGAATGTCCTAAATAATGAAGTAATCTTGATTTAATTGAAATTACTACTAAAGCCAAGAGTTGGCGTTTAGAATTACTTTAGTTAAATATGTTTATGTTTATTGTAAATTAATAAATATTAAGTCCGTTAATTGTTAAAAGGCTTATAACATAAAGTAAGCATTCAAAATTACTTTAGTCAAATATTTTTATGTTTAATGTAAATTAATAAACATGAAGTCCTTTAAATGTTAAAAGACTTATAACATAAAGTAAGTTATATCCTCTGGCTATGACATGAACAAAAGTCCTTAAATTGTTCATAGGAAAAATAATGTATTGTTAACATGGATAGAGTTCTTAAACTAGTTAAAGCAGTATACATTATTGCATGCAAATAGGTTTTTAAATACTATATATTCAATTTTGTTTGACGCAATTGATAATTATGTGACCTAAAGAGTATTAAGTTATTTAAAAGATTGTGATAAAGTCTTACAATAAAAATTACTCATAGAATACCACATATTTATGGTATGTCTAGAGTGTTGAATCAAATTCTTTAAAATTATTTGATTTTGATAACCTAAATATTTTACCTCCAAAATCTTTCAAGGTTTAAAATTGATTATGTCTTGAATATACTCAATATAACTCCAACCTAGAAGGTTAATAAGACATCTGAATTTGTTAAAAGTCTTATGAAAAATGATATTAATAAACTAAACTCAAGAACTGTCAATGTATCTTGTAATTGCTACTCTGCGTGCTAAGTAATTATAGAAGAGTCTTTAATTACAAAAAGTAAGTGGGATCATTTTAGATCTTAAAGAGATAAAAATACAAAATACATAACCTTCTTAAACACACTAGTAAATATCATATCGAGGCTTTAAATATTAAACCTTATAATGATATAATTTTTGTTCATAAATCCGTAAGGATACCTCAAATACTTGATTGATAAATGTCATATCAATATGGAGGAATATGAGTCACAGGATAGTGGTGAACCTGTTAAAGATTCATTATTGAATTTTGAATTTGGTATCATGGTGAAACCATTAATATGGATTGTTGAAATTTGAATTTGATAAATGACTCAAACTATGAATGTTAAGATCCTGTCTGTTAGTGCAAATATTACGATATTTAATCTATGCATTCTCTTTATGTTTTGGTGATGACAAATATGTAAGTTGTAAACCATAACGTAAAAGTTCACAAGTTACTCGTATATATATATATATACTTCAATTTACGGATATCTTACCATCCTTATCCACCATAAATATCCTTATAGAATCTTACTCATATAGGCTTCACTAGTTGGATCATGCCAATCAAACGGGCTAGCCCATTAAGGTCAAATAGGTTTGGCCTATCAAGGCCCATCAAAGCCCAATTAAAGCTTCTAGAAGATGGAGGCAAAATACAAAGCTTCTAGAATATAAAGGGAAAATAATAAATTCAAAATTTGAATTTACTTCTAGAAGATGGAGGGAAAATAATAAATTTAAATTTGAATTTGCTTCTAGAAGATGGAGGGAAAATAATAAATTCAAATTTTGAATTTGCTTCTAGAACATGGAGAGAAAATAATAAATTCAAATTTTAAATTTGCTTCTAGAACATGGAGGAAAAACTAGTGATGGCTTCCTTATAAATAGCAAGGACTTCCTCCTCATTTCTCTTGATGAATACCTATAAAAAATACACACATTAAATACATAGAATTCTTCCTTCTTCTTTAATCATGGTTCTATTATAAGGCTTTGATCATGGTTACTTTCTATGTTAGTTCCACTAATACCATAGGGTATTTTGTGAGGTATAGGATGTCTCTACATGGAAGTAATCATCCTTGATTACTTATAGATCATGTAGTAGATTTGGTGGGTTGCATAGAAGTAATTACATTTGATCACTTGTATGTCTTAGAGTAGATTTGATTTATATATTGTAACTCTTGTGTATTTGTATAGATCCGGATAGTGTATAAATCCGGATGTGGTGTTTGTGTGTTGATTAGTATTTTAGGCCATAAAATAAATTTGTGAAGTGGTAGATTGGTTCTAGCTAAGATTAGGACTCGACACTTAGCTTAGTGTCAGAAAATATTGTAAGCGAAGCGGTTTATGTGTTTAGGCCATAAAACATAAGGTTTGTTATGTTGGCCACAAGACATAACGGGTTTGGTTGTACCGGAAGAAAAACTCGACATCTAGCTTAGTGTCGGAAAATAATGTAAGCAACGTTATAAGGTTTTCTCCACCAAAAGGGAGCTTGTTGATTAGTGAAGTAACTCTCGATTTGGAAACTAGGGGAGTGGAGTAGGGCGAAGAGGAGCTTTGTGACCGAACCACTATAAATCACCATGTCGGTTTGCATTTTCTTTTACCTTTCTCTTTACTTATGTCTTTACATTTATTGCTTTACTTTTACACTTGCATTGTGCTTATGATTGTGTGAAGTGTTGTGTATGTTGTGTTAGCCATGGTTGTGTAGGTCTTTGTAGTAAACATTGTAAATGTGGAAATATTGATAGAATATGCACTAGTTATTGTAAATCTATTATCGACACTTCTCATATTGCGTCAAACTTGATTGGTGATTTGATACAAAAGTTCTAGTCCAAAAAACCTCTTCTGGAGGCGGTCCCATAAATAGGGTGGCCCTCTAATATACTTGGCGGGCCCCATATATATATATATAGGACCGCTGATAGAAGTGTGATTTAATCTTTAATCTTAAAGTTTTTAATTGAAAACATATTCACCCCCTCCTCTACGGTTTCCACAATTGGCACCAGAGCCATGTCGCTCTACTTTTCAAAACAAATGGTTTTTAAAATAGAGTACGATCCATGTATCAAATTACCCATGAAGGGGGGTTAAATATGAAAAGTGTTTTGTTTCTTGATTCGTACTAGTTTTGTTATTAAATATACCTCGTATACTAGCTTGAATGAAAATATGCTCAAAAAACTTAAAAGTGTTAAGATACGTCTTTGTAAGTCCTATGAATAAAAATGATGTATAGAACATGTTTTTATGTGCTAAAACAACTTCTTAAAGTCCTACGTTCTACAGTTAAGTTACCAAATAATTTCATACAAAAAACGTATTTTTAGGTCTCTGGTGGAGATCCCATAATTGTTTGGGCAGCCCCCATATATATCTGGGGGCCGTCACCTTTATGGGGGCCGTCTGTCTGTTTCAGCAAATTTTGACAAACTTCGAAAAATCATATAAAATCAACCGTAAGTCTATAAAAGTCGTGCCACCTGCCATTTTTTAGATAATTGAGTCTAGTTTCATTTAAAAATACTTGTAAGTCATTTTAACAAACTAAAGTAAGTCAAAAATGAAAAAAACTACATAGTGGTCAAAATTGTATGTTCGTTTTGACGTAAAACTTGTAGCTTATCTTTTCCTTCAAGTCAAGCATTTCTAGTCAATGTATCTTTGAAAAATGGTGTATTTATCTTCTCAAAACATTCATCTTGATAAACTTTGGAATGGGGAGAAAGCTATTTTATTTTTAAATCAAATCAAGCTAAGTATACATCGTTATATCTAATACACAAAACAACGCCGAATATCCTTATGTGTATGCTAGATGATTATGTGTATTTACTTTTGTATTAACTTGGTTAATAGATATTAACTAGTAATCATTACTATTTATAATTGAGCTCATTATATATCTAAACACATGTGTCAAGTATGCTATTTGTATGTTACTAGTTTTTTAGGTTATGCCTAATAGAAAATATACCTAGATTTTTGCGTTATGTTGACAAAAAATTGTTTGTGCATTGCATGATAGGCATAGTTATGGTTATTATACATAGTGTAGTTCATAAAAATCTTGTAATGATCACATTGAGTGTAGTTACCCAGCTTTGAATGAGAGGTTAAATACTTTTGTCAAGTGTGTGGAAAAATAATGTCCTAAGATTATATGTTAAAACCCGTTATTAAAATATTTCCAACACACTATCTCTTTTCCAACAAAATGTCTAAATCTTCTCATCATCTTGCGTTGTTTGACCTTGGGTTGTTTAAACAAAATAAAAGATTATATTAATACATTTGTAATTAAGTAAAAGAAAATGTATTTTTAAACTTTGCTTGTGCTTTCATTGTTCTAACTCACACACATAATTATATTTTTTTTTATAAATGTATAATATTTTACAAAAGATGTGTGTTATATAAAATGGTTAGGAAAATCATTTATATACTCATAAAATATCAAAAACTATGCATACTATACATACCAACTTATAATATTTTGGACAAGCACACTATATGACAATCTTGAAGTAAGAAACTAACTTGTCATTATTAATCCACCTCACCTTACAACTAGTCTTATGATTAATGGAACACACTTCGAAAAGCCAAACATGAGCAAATGCACAACATATGTAACTTTACTCAAACAATTCAAAAGAACAACTCAAAACTTAAATTATCCTCTCATCAAAACTTTCTCTTACTTTACCAAATAAGCATAATATATCTTCTTCACCAAATGAGAATGATAACATCAAATAGTTGATAAATTGATACATCGAATTCCCTTAGGAAATGCCTGTAAAAGTTATAAAATGCATATAAAAACTTTGCTAAATCAATTATGAGATGTTTTTAGGAGATAAACAGGTATTTGGACAAAAGGCGCGAGATTTGGACGTGGAAAGTCAACACGGAAGTAGATTACGGCGTAATACCTACTCATAGGTTATGCCGTAACACATTTAAAGCAGAGCTGAGTCAGCAGGGAACATTACGGCATAATACCTCATCTACAGTTACGGCGTAACAAATCAAATTCAGAGCAGATATGTTATCCTACTCAGCATTAAGGCGTAACCTCGCGACAAGGTTACGCCGTAACTACTATTAAGCCTGGAAGGGAGATTCACATGTCAGCATCATTACGGTGTAATACCTCTCCAAGATTACGCCGTAACTACTTCGAACCCTATAAATAGAGGCTCAATCCGGCTTCATTCTCATCATTCTATAACACAATCACCTTCACAGCTTCTTAGGGGTGATCTTAACCCTAAGAAGATGACGGTTTCCACTAGAGTCTAAGGGATACTCACTTAGCATTCAGAATATCTTGTATTCAGTCATTCAGTTTTGTAAGAACCATTTTTATGATTTACATAATATTAAGTGTTGTTTCATTTATTATAAGTAGCTAAATTCCTTTTGTGTTGCCCTAATTATGTAGTTGTTAATATTATAGCTTGTGTTCCCGTTTAATTGGAGTTTTACTGGATATCCATATAGCTTTTCATAAATCTTTGACCTTTGGTAGTATATAAGTTAGTTTAAATCCCGTTTTTCTCACAAGTATAATGACCATTTTGAAAAGTGGTTCAATGAGGGTTTTGGAACAGGTTGGCACCTGTTCTTAGGTAAGAACCGACCACATCACCGCCTTGATTGACTTATATACATAAAAATTCTAAGAACTCTTTCAGAGGGGGTTTAATAATTAGTAGGTTATTAGATTAGTCTTATGGATAGTTGGGGAATAAACACTGTAGACTTGAATGAACCATGCTCACATGACCAAAGAAACAATTACTGAATATGACCCTAATGAAAACTTTAATGAATTTGAAAATAAAAACACTGAAGAAATATTTATAGATTAATTAAAAACCATTGAATATAAAACTTCAAATAGTCAATCGCATAACTTAAAGAACTTCCGTCTCATCTTGAATATGCATTCCTGAATAACGACAAGGAATTCCCTGTCATCATTTCTTCCCTCTTAAGTCCTCATGAGAAATAATCTCTAATCAAAATTCTTACCAAGCATAAAGCCGCTCTTGCCTGGAAAGTTTCCGACATCAAGGGAGTTAGTCCATCTTTTTGTACTCACAAGATCCTCATAGAAGAAAAATTTAAGCCTGTTGTGCAGCCCCAAAGACGACTAAATCTGAAGGTTCAAGATTTAGTAAAAGCTAAAATCGTTAAGCTTTTAGATAGTGGTCTAATTTACGCCATCTCTGACAGTCCATGGATTAGTCCTATACACGTTGTGCCTAAAAAAGGAGGAATAACTGTCATTATCAACGAAAATAATAAACTTGTTCCAACTAGAACATTGATCGGGTAGAGGGTCTGTATTGACTACAGGAAACTAAACGATGCAACTAGAAAAGACCATTTCCCATTACATTTCATTTACCAAATGTTAGAACGATTATCTGGAAACGAATATTACTACTTCCTTGATGGATTCTCAGGATACTTTCAAATTCCTCTATCCCCCGAAGATCAGGAGAAAACCACTTTCACTTGTCCTTATGGAACATTCGCATATAGAAGAATGCTCTTTGAGCTATGCAATGCCCCTGCAATATTTCAAAGATGCATGACATTTATCTTTCACGATATGTGTAAAGAATCCATGGAAGTATTTATGGACGATTTCTCAGTATTTGGAAATTCGTTCGACGATTTCCTATCAAACTTATCAAAAATGATGGCAAGATGCGAGGAAACTAATCTAGTTCTAAATTGGGAAAAATGCCATTTTATAGTTAAAGAAGGAATTGTCTTAGGTCATAAAATATCTAAATCTGGAATTGAGGTCGATCGTGCAAAAGACGAAGTTATAGCTAAACTTCCTTATCCAACCAATGTTAAAGGAGTTAGAAGCTTTCTTGGTCACGCCGCTTTTTATAGATGATTTATTAAGGATTTCTCCAAAATTTATTGACCTATGACGTAATTACTCATTAAGGATGCTAAATTTACTTTTTCTAAAGAATGCATGAAAGCATTCGACATTTTTAAAGATAAATTAACTTCCGCACCTGTTATCATCGCACCCGATTGGAATTTAGATTTCGAACTCATGTGTGATGCTAGCGACTATGCCATATGAGCAGTACTAGGGAAACGAATAGATCAAAAATTCCGCCCAATCTTTTGTGCTAGCAAAACTATGAATGATGCTCAAGAACATTACACTACCACCGAAAAAGAACTTTTAGCCGTTGTGTACGCTTTTAACAAATTTAGATCGTACTTAATCATGTCCAAAACCATTGTCTATACCGAACACTCTGCTCTCAAGTACCTTTTCAATAAGCCAGACGCGAAACCTCGACTTATAAGATGGGTTCTTCTTCTTCAAAAATTCACTTTCAAAGTAAAAGATAAAAAATGAACTGAAAATCTAGTTGCTGATCAGTTATCTAGACTAGAAAATCCATAATTAGAAACATTAAACGAAGAAGCAATTCAAGACTCTTTCCCTGATGAACATCTTATGGCAATTCATACAACTGAGGAAGAAGCGTGGTTCACCGATTACACAAATTTTCTAGTATCTAAAATTATCCCTCATGGCCTAACTTATCATCTTCGTAAGAAATTCCTTGACGATGTTAAATATTATATCTGGGATGATCCTTATCTATTCAAATATTGCCCTGATAGAATAATTCGAAGATGTGTATTTGGAAATGAGTTGCACGCAATAATAGAGCAATGTCATCAAGGACCAACTGGAGGACATTACGGAACTGACAGTAATGTCAGAAAAATTTTTGAAGCAGGATTTTATTGGCTAACTATATTTAATAATCGTAATGAAACCATGATTCTGGGAAGACCGTTCCTAGCTACTATCCATGCCAAAATTGATGTCTTCAACAAAGAAATATCTCTTGGAATCGGTGATGAAAGAATTACATTCGATATGAACAAAAAGAATCATAATTTCACTATATTTAAGGATGCAGGAATATTTGTTCAAAACTGTAAAGCATGTCAAAGATCAGGAAATATATCTTCTCGTAACCAGATGCCCTTAACCAATATTCTAGTATGTGAAGTGTTCGATATTTAGGGTATCGACTTTATGGGACCTTTCCCATCTTCATGAAACAACAAATACATCCTGGTTGCAGTTGATTACGTTTCAAAATGGGTAGAAGTAGAAGCCCTGCCTACCAACGACGCCCGTGTCGTTGTTAAGTTTCTTCGAAAAATATTCTCTAGATTTGGAGTGCCTAAAGCATTAATAAGTGATCGAGGAACTCATTTTTGTAACTCCATAATGGAGAAAACATTAAAAAAATATGGTGTTACACATAAGTTAGCTACAACATATCATCCACAAACCAGTGGTCAAACTAAAAATACTAATCATGCTATTAACCGCATCTTGGAAAGAACCGTAAATGGGAATAGGAAAGAATGGGCAGACAAACTTGATGATGCTTTATGGGCATTCCGAACTGCTTATAAATCACCTACGGGAAGCACTCCATTTAGAATTGTTTATGGAAAGGCATGTCATCTTCCTTTAGAAATGGAATATAAAGCATATTGGGCTTTAAAAAACGTAAACGTAGACTTAGAAACTATAAGCAAACACAGATACAGTTAAATAAATGAACTTGATGAACTAAGAAACGATGCTTATGAACATTCTAAGGCTTATAAAGAAAGAACCAAAAGGTGGCATGATTCTAAAATTATTGACAAAGAATTTAGGGAAGGAGACAAAGTCTTAGTATTCAACTCTCGATTAAAACTCTTTCCTGGGAAATTAAGAACAAGGTGGTACGGGCCATACACCATTAACAAAATATACCCTTATCGAACTATAGAAGTTCGCAACAATGAAGGTGTCGCTTTTAAGGTTAATGGACATAGACTAAAAAGATATTATGGAGGGCTTATCGATTCAACAGTCGAAAAACTCAACCTCAAGGATAACTAAACTAATTTATGAGTCGAACTTAAAGACTCATTAATAAACAAAAGTGCTATCGGGAGACAACCCTTTATTAGGATGCAATATTAGGAGGTTTTTGATTTCCATTTTGCTTTTATAAGTTTTCCGCTGATTATTATTAAGTCTCCTTCTATCTGTTTTGGTGTAATCCTTGTATTACGCTGTAATCTCATTAGTTACGACGTAACCTCTCGTATGGATTACGCCGTAACCCATCTGTCTTAAAAATAGATTTTATAATGAAAACTTAATTACGGCGTAACCAATACCATGGTTTACGCCGTAATCATGCTTTTACAAAACTTAAATAATTTGAAAATTATTTCAAAAACCGTGTATACGTAAATGAACTTTGTGGGTATGTTCGCTGTAAGCCCTCACGAGACTTCACTCGTCCACTTGGGCCGCCAAGTGGTTTGATAGGCTTGTTGCATATGCTAAATGCAACCGTGATTTCTACGAAAGTGAGTTAGTTGTTTCTTATTTGTATCGTGTTATGTTTGCTAAGTGATTACAGGGGATATGAGCTTGTTCCAAGAAGCTACACGGGAAGCAATCGGTGCTTCATCATTCCTTACAGGAGGGAGCTTTTTGTCACAATTATACTATTTCCTTTAAATTTTAATTATTTATGTACAATAGGGATATTGTATAATTTAAGTGGGGGGAAGGGAGTAGAATTGCCACTTGACCTATATTTACCTTCGATTATCTAGTTTAAATTGAAAATTTTGTTAAAATTAAAATTTTTGTCGCATTTTCCTTCTAAGCTAGAACTAATCTATGTCGAGCAAACTTTTATACATTATTCCATACGGTGAGGATATAGCCTTATTTATCCATTTTCATCCATTTTACAGATAATTCACTTAAATATGAGTGTGCCGGTAGTATTGTAGACTTTAGAACTTTGCTTGTACATCATTTTGAGACCTAACTGGTTAGTGAAATAAACTGTTCAAGAAGGCAACAATTTTAGGATCCACCAAATAGCCTATATGTGTGTGTTTATCAGCTTGTCGTATTGACTTGACGACCTCCCTGTGTAAAACCCTTATTTTGCATCCATAAAAATATGCAAAACCCCTTAGATCGCCCTGTTTAGCCTATCCATGTTATTAAACCCTATATGTTCGTGACATCATTACACCTTAGCCTACCCTTTATTTTAATATTTCTTTATGTTGAAATGTCTGACTACCTACATCCATGGTTCAGGAACATGATTCAGAGTATTATTATTGTTGTATACATTGCTGATCGTATGACGTGATGCCCCCAAGCATTACCACTTTCAATACTGTTC
>BQNB010078831.1:18399-30435 GCA_026074375.1 Tanacetum coccineum | reverse complement strand
AAACGTACCAAAAATACATTGTATTTGTATGTTTTGCATTTGTATTGTGCAGGTAACGGATATCTAAGAAAATGACAAAAAACCAAGTCAAAATAAACAAAACCGAGCACGAGAATGGAAGGAGTGAGAAAGTCAAAATCAACCAAAGTTAACCAAAAAGCCAACTCCGACAAAGCCAAAAGTCGAAGACAAATCCGTAACCGAAGAAATACTTAATGGGCCCGCTCGCCCCCATTTAATAGGTCGGGTCAACCTATTAAGCTATTTATACAAGTCAAAGAAGTCGAAAAAAAAGTTGAAGGGACATTTCTGCCAACCCCTCAAACTTATAACCATACAAAGGACGAGCCATGCAATAACTCTATACAACTTGAAGGGCCAATTCTGCCAACACCCTTATAACTTTACACCACAAAGGACCTTCTTTGCAAACACTCAATACAACATGAGGGATCATTTTTGTACAAACCCAAACTTATACCCTGCTCAATCAAATCACTGTATATCTTCCCCACATTTCCCGCCAAACCCCTTTTGGCACTATTCACCCGTCATTTCCCTTCTCCCCTGCAACAAACAAACAAAACCCATTAATCCACCTCTACCCCACTTCAAAGAAGTCAATTGCCATGCTGGCAATCCCTCTACATCTGATTGGGCAATACGAATGAAGGGTCAAGATTGATGAACTTGGGCTCCAAGATGAATTAATGGCTAAGATGACTTCTGATTTCACCTCACACAACAAACACACCCTGCTTTCCTCTCACAAAGAAAGCACAACAAGGAATGAAGACTTAGTATAAAATAGGACTTTGTAAGCCCTTTGAGGCAATCTATCTAGTTTACTTTACAGCTTATTGTAGTTAAATTACTTATTGTCATTTCCTTTTTAAAAAGCCTGTAACTTTTTCAAGTTTATGAAATTTTAAGTCTTTTATGTTAAAGCCTGTTTTCTAAGTTAATGCAAATTTATGTTATAAAAATGTTTCATAAGCTCTCTTAAGCTATTTACTTGTCACTTAAGCTGTTCAACTTAAGCTATATAAACTTCTCCATAGTTTATATAGCCTAAGTCCTTTCATTTCAAAAATCACTCAAAAGCTATTTGGAAGATAATCCAAAACGAGAAGGGCTTATAGGGTGTTTACTAGCTTGTTTTTAAACAAGCTAGAGCTTTTAGACAACGCTCATTTGAGCTTATTTTCCCTGTTTAAGCAAGGGCTTTTGTAAGTTTCTATTTTTCAAATCTTAGCTTATTTACTGTAGCATTGCTTATTTTCTGCTTATTATTGCTTATATATGCTTATTTATGTTATTTAATGTTTATGTATGCTTGCTTGTAGCTTAGATATCATTAGTTCTAGTTTTTCTTAAATTTTGTCTTACTTAGCTTATTAAATTGCATAATCTGTTCTAGCTTATTTAGGTGCTTATTGAAAGTGGAATTATGCTTGTTTTTGCTTATCAAACTTAGACATAATCTGGTCTTTCAAGATTTAAGCTTAAATATGTGTTTTTATAAGTTAAAAAGGCAAAACCAATTTTAAAGGGGTGTTTGGTTTAACTGTTTTCATGGGTTAAAATAGGTTAAAATTTGGTTTTGACACTTGGGTTACCTTAGTTTAGCTTTAACACATTATAAAATCTAGTTTGTTTAAGTTTTTAAGTTATTAATCTCAAAATCATAGCATGTTAAAACTATTGTTTGAATCTGTGAGCTTATAGCTTATTTTTTTTCAGCTTATTTGATTAGACTTTTGAATCTTGTGATTTTTTGATGTTTATATGTTTGTTCAAGTATTAAAACACCTTAGAATCAAAGTCAATAGGTCTGCATTTGTCATTTTTGTGTTTTGTCACATCTGTCAAAAAAAATTGCTAAGTGTTGAAAATTTGAGAAATTGCTTTTTCAATTGCTAATTATGGCTTATCCTTTATTTTAAAATGGTTTTTGGTTGTTAATATAAGCTCTTTGAGGTCCAAGTTCAATCTGTTTGTTGGTCTTATATCCATAAGGATCTGTTTGATTGCTTATTTTTAAGCTCAAAAGTAGGGTTTTGTAAAGATTAAAAATTTTCTAAGTGTTGTGTCTGTGTGAACCAGCTTTGTCATAAGAAATTTTTTTGGCTTATTTGATTTTCAAACTCCTTTTTGAAAGTGGTTTTAGATAGCTTATTGTTCAAGGATTTCAGTGGTATAAGTTGTATATCCATAAGGATCCATTAGAGTGCTTAAAAATAAGCCCATAAGTGCCTCATTGGTTGTTTTGATTGTCCGTTTTAGCCTCTTTGCTTATTTGCTTATTTTGAAGTCTTTGCTTATCCAGTTTGCTTATTTATGGGTTGCTTTTGCTTATTAGGTTAGACTTAGGCCATTTTAGCTAATATAACCTAAGTTAGAGCTTATTTAGGCTTATTTGCACTTTTAGCTTAGAAAATTTTAAGTTTAAAGCCTTTTAGTGAATCTGTCCTTTTTAGCCTAGTTTAGCTTACTTTGTGTGTTTATTTATGTTCCTTAATGCTTATTAGAGATAGCTTATTACATGTGTTAGCTTATTCCTCTTTTTCATTAGCTTATTTAGTTTAAAAAGCAAACAGTTTAGGATTTTTGCCTTTGTAAGTTTTTAAGCATTCTGTCAATCTTTTTAGCTTATTTCTGGGCTTATTTTTAAGTTTCAAAAATTTTGTCTTTACAAAAGTTGCTTATTTTTAGCTTAACAAAAAAAGTTGTAAAAAAAATGGAAAATAAAAATATTTGGGAGTAGGGGAAGTCCCAAGTGAGCAGGGCTCGAACTCGGGACCTCTACCCACTCACCAAACACTTTAACACAACACACA
Organism: Tanacetum coccineum; assembly: GCA_026074375.1. Lineage (NCBI taxonomy): Eukaryota > Viridiplantae > Streptophyta > Magnoliopsida > Asterales > Asteraceae > Tanacetum > Tanacetum coccineum. Next base: position 27,595 of record BQNB010078831.1, on the reverse strand, counting down.
CTCACCACTCTGTCCTTGGGTCTTTTCCGTTTAAGTTTGCACTCTTTATTCTTTTATAACCTTTTTAGCCTTTTTAGCTTTTAAGCTGTTTAAGCTTTTTAACAGCTTATTTTGATAAGATGTGTTACCCCTTTTATTTTTTTTAGATCCAGAACTGTTTAAACTATTTTTTGTAATTTTTTCAGATTTTTCATAATTCGTTTAGTATTTTTAATATTTAATTTAGTTTAAAATCGTTTTTAATTCATAAAAAATTATAAAAAAGTCAAAAAAATATAATTCTTTTTTAAAAAAATTTCTTTTATCATTTAGGACTTAGGAAAATTAGATTTGCTTTCGTAGGGTTAAAATTGTAGATTTTAGTTTTTTAAAGAACGGGATTGAATCCCGTTCACGTTTTTTGTGTTTTTTAAGCTTAAATCACTTTCGTTTTTGGTCTAGTTTTCTTTGTTCTTACTTTTTAGTCACTTAGGACTTATAAAAGTCAAAAAGATCATTTTAGGAATTAATTTTGATAAATTAGGGTTTTAAGTCACGTTTTTAGGATTACCGTTTGCGTTTTTAGTTTAAATTTGTGTGCCTTAATTGTTTTTAGTGTAGATCGCATTAATTTTCCCGTAGATTTAGAAAACCAATCAAAATCTCTGTTCCATTCAAGCATCAATTATCAAACCGTCTTTCGACTTTCCATTGCATTCCTCGTTGGGGATAAACGACCCGGGAATATCATATACTTTCGGATTTCATTGATTTTCTTTCTTTGAACCTTTTCAAGGGAAACTTGATTTGGTTTGGTTAATATAAGTAGTAATATTATATTATTATTTATATATATACCCTAAAAGATAGAAATCAATTTTTGACGCCGCTGCCGGGGAGGATTGTATACGATTGTCGTTGCGTTTAACAATTAGTGCTTTGAAAATCCTTTCGTGAGAAGTTATTTTGCTTATTTTCTTATAAAAAAATACAAAAAGATTTTTCTTTGTATTGTATATATATAAGATAAAAAAAAGAAATAAAAAAAAATTAAAAAATTGTCCTAAAAAGAAAAAAATATATCATTAATATAATGTTCTCAACTTGAACATTATCATAATAAGTTCCCGAACAAAAGATTTAAAACTTGCCTTTTGTGTCACTTGCGAGGTACGGTTCACCTTTGAAAGATAAATAAACTATAAGAGGGGTATAAGGAGGGTCGTTCCAACGTACTACAACCCTAAAGGAGAAGGTTTTTAATAGCTTCGCGCTTTTCTACTCCTCTGCTCCTTTGTGCGTTTTTCTTTTAGAGAGCTACCGTAAAGCTTGTTGATTATTAGGTTTAAGTTGTCTTATCTCATTGTGTGTTATTAAAATAAATGGTGAATTAGTTGTAGAAAAAAAACCAAAAAAAAAATAGTATAAATTTTCTTTTTATATTTTAGTGCGTGCGCACTCGTTCTCAATCCCGTAATTCTAACCGTCAACAACAACAAGTCCCACCGACTTTTGTTGAACCATTTGATCTTGAGGAACCAATTAATAATCAAGATCCTCCCGATCCTCCCGTAGTTACGATGGCCGATAATCGTACTATGGCGCAATTGCTCCAAGCACCCACCGAGGGTTACGAGGATGCAATCGTTGTTCCCGCAATCACCGCGGACAACTTTGAGCTTAAGCATGGTTTGCTTACTCTTGTTCAAAATAACACATTTTTGACATGACAAAGAAGACCCTCATGCTCACATTAAGTTATTTCAACAAGATCACTTCTACGATGAAGTTCCCGAACGTCCCGAGTACGTCGGTTAAGCTTATGCTTTTCCCATTTTCCCTCGAGGGGGCCGCCCGGATTTGGCTTGAAAAAGAACCCCCTCGATCGATTCTTACTTGGGATGATCTTGTTTCGAAATTCATCAACCAATTTTTCCCTCCCTCCAAGACAACAAATCTTCGTAATGAAATCACAAATTTTCAACAAAGATTTGATGAATCGTTTTATGAGGCATGGGACCGATTCAATGATCTTCTTCGGGCATGCCCACATCATGGGTTTTCGGAATTGCATCAACTCGATACATTCTACAATGCCTTGAACTCGAATGATCAAGATTCGTTGAATTCCGCCGCGGGTGGTAATTTTTTGGATAAAATGCCTCGAGATTGCCTAAGAATCATCGAGAGCAAATCCAAAGTTCGTCATTCACGAAGCAAAGCAATTGTTTCCAAAGTGGGTACAAGCTCTTCTACCCCTGGTGTTCCTCCTGATGTTTCTGAACTTAAAGATATGGTGAAAGCCTTGCTTCTCGATAAGAAAAACCAATCCCAAGCTCCCGCTACCGTAAAAGCGGTCGAGGAAAGTTGTGTAACTTGCGGTGGTGCTCATTCTTACCGTAATTGTCCCGCCACCGATGGCAACGTTTATCGTGACAATATTCAAGAATACGCTTCACAAGCCGCCGCGGTTAACTACAACCAAGGAAATACCGGTTACCGTCCCCCGATGGTTGCGAATCAAATTCGACCTCCCGGTTTTCCTCCCGTTCAACAAAACCAAGGAAATAATCAAAACCGTTACAACCAAAACCGGGGAAATAATTTCAACCAAGGACCAATTTATCGACCCCCGGTTAATCAACCCCCAGCTTACCAAGCTCCAGCCTACCAAGCTCCGGCTCCTCAAACGCAAGGTGTGTCAAAAGAGGACTTTCAAAACTACATCAAAGCAAATGATGCGGTTATGAAAAACATGCAAAACCAAAACCAAAACATGCAAAACCAAATGACCAATTTGACCAACTTGTTGACCAATTTTGTGAACTCCAATACCGCTTCTACTTCGGGCTCGGGTTCTCTTCCTAGCAACACCATTGCTAACCCGAAGGGTGATATAAAAGCAATCACCACCCGAAGTGGTGTTTCTTATAAGGGACCCACGATTCCACCTCCGCCTTCTTCTCTTCCTAAGGTGGTGGAACGTGAAACCGAGGTTACAAAGGACACGGTGCCTCCTACTAATAACGGAAGTACCGAAGACGTCCAACCTCCGGTTGTCCAAGTTGAAACTCATGTACCAATTTTTGAGCCTGTTGTTGCTCTCGTTAGTGCTCCGAAGCCTAACCCGAAACCATCAATTCCCTATCCGTCTAGACATAATGACCAAAAGATCCGCGAAAAAGCTAACAATCAAATTGAGAAATGGTTGGTGAAATTTACACTGTATATATATAATATATAATAAAATATAAAATATATATGTAAGTCTAAAAATCAACAAGATCAATATAACCGAGAAGTAGTATAGAGTGTTCCCGGGTCGTTTATCCCCAACGAGGCTGGAATGGAAAATCGATACAATCGAAGATTTGAGTTTGAAGGAAGGAATTGATTTGGGAGATTGAAAAAGTCAAATTAAACAATAACAAACTAAAACGTTTAAGAAAAACCTAGAAATTACGAAATTAAACTGAAAAACGGAAGCACGAATCCCGAACAAAGGGGGAAAAACCTAAATTCTTTAAAAATAACAACTCGGTTCTACCAACGACTCAAACGGCCCACTATTAACATCAGATCTAAGTTGCTCTTCAGTGTGATAAAAGGGATCAAATGCATCGCATTCTATCTCTGTGTAGTACGCCATAGAACACACAGTCTTAAAACTGAAAGAGAGAGAATGCGATGCATTTGATCCCTTTTATCACACTGTTGAGTCGTGATTAATAAGACATTCCCTTTTCAAGATTACGAGCGTTAACGATGAAACGGACTGTATCTGCGCTTGTCCAATGGTTATCAAGAAGTAGAAATGCCACTCGGAATCAACAATTCGTTGTATCTAGTTTGTTGTTTTTTTAACATTATTCTTAATGTCGTTTGTAGACACCAGAATAGTGGCCTGATTTCATGGATAAATTCGTTAATCTGCTATTTCTATTCTCGCACCGAGCTTGCAGCAATGGGCAACTTGTTGTCCTATGTTCTGCCTTTGGCGATCTTTTTAAGGCAACTCTCGCCATGTTGCTGCATGCATCCTGGAAGCTATAATTCGTTGTATGCAAATGAAGAGGAAAAAGAATTCAACAACGTTAGGCATCAAAAATTTATTGTTAATAAAGATTCTAATGTATAGTAGTGTCGGGAGTATAATTGTTAAACAATGTTGATACAAGCTGATGGGATTGTGGGCAGGTGTTGTGTTTGTAACTGACTGTGATGAGCCGCAACTTGCTGCATAACCATCTTCGTAAGTGGAGGGTTAAAACACCAAAACTTGCACCTGAAAATCTCAAAGATGGAAGTGCTAGGGCAGGCCGTGCTCGCGGCGGTAAGTCGTTGCCTGTGCTGGGTTCTGGCATGTATTAAGTTAACATTCATGTAGTTTATCCCATTGGAGTGATGTTTCCAAGGTCATCTCTATTCCCTTCTCTTGTGGTTATTTCCTTTGTGCTGGTTCTGCTATCTAAATCTAATTCTATGACATCCCTTCCAAGACAAGAGAGGATTCTCAGCCGGAACCGGATTACAGTCTATTTCATCATATTGCTGGGAGAGCCGGGAAATCAAACGACCGGATTGGTAACAAGACTTTTTACAAGTTATCACTGTTTTTGAAGTTATGTAAATCTCATATTTCTATCTAACAGGTTGTTGTAACCTTGCTTGATGAAGAAAGTGATTTTCACCTCTTGGAAAACGACCTTGAATATCATTTTTATTTTGAGGCTTCACAGGTATAGATTAGAACTTATTTATAACTTTTCGAGGGTTTGTCACGTTTTATAATATTTCGTTTTATTGTATAGGTTGATACATATGCTGTTAACATGAATGTCTGATCTTGCGATGAGGATAACACAGATTTAGGTACTATTAACAAAATTCACCCTATAACCTAGTTATTGCTTTTTTCCATGGTAATCTTTTTTTTATCGTTTGGGGTTTATATCTCATATTAAATCAGGTCTGCTAGTATGAACTAGTTTTAGACCATATGTGTTTGTTAAAGCACGTTAAGAATGTTTATACCAAAGGGGCCAGCGGCATATGCAAGGTCATTTTTAGTTGCCTCACCTAAGTTATATGGCTTCCTACTTCATGAATCATGGACCTTGATGTAGATTGAGGTAGGGCTGTCCATAGGATCAAAATTGACTTGAACAGATTCAAACCTATATGTGGGTCGGGTCGGTTTAGGCGTTTAGAGGGGGGGGGGGGGGGGGGGGGGGGGGGGGGGGGGGGGGGGGGGGGGGGGGGGGTAATCGGTTTTTTTGCTTTCGCCCAAACCGAATCCTATGTTCACAACTATATAAAACCGAACCTGATGCTGGTTCTGTTCGGTTTGTTGGTTCAGTTTTTGGGTGTAGATGCTTAACCGTAGAATGAGGTGTTCCTATGAGGTTATTTACTTTATTAACCTTTAAGCCAAGAATATAAGGTGAAGCATTGATGGAAGAATTTTCATTGAGGGCCAAAACCGCCTCATAGACTGCAATGTCTGATAGTGGTTCATAATTAAACTTGGCAGATCAGCCTTCATGGTGGCTATGGGCTGGTGTTTGACAGTGATGAGGTGAAACAGTGAAGTGATAGTGGTTGATAATTAAACTTGGCAGATCAGCCTTCATGGTCACTCTCTATTGCTGTTAAGTAAAAGCCATAGCAGAAGATAAATGACGGGATAACATGACATCATGAAGCATAACCTGATTTGTGACCACGTTGTTTGGTGAGAAGACGATAGCCTGCGGTGTAGGTTTGAGATCCTGGTCAATCCTTAGAAGGATGCCTAACGCAATTGCTTGGTCCCTCTAACGTGTCCTCCTGCACTGAGCAACCAGAGAGATATGTGGCTCCTTTGTAATAAAGGGGACCAAGAATGACTAAAGACGGGTAGGTCTAGGCAGTTGTTCGCGGTTCAGGACCCCTTTTTGCAAGGCAACAGATAGGTTCCTAAACATTGTCAATGGGGTGTACTCGACAGCGACATTGAGTTTGGAACTACAATTATAAAAAAAAACATATAATATATATAAGATATTAGCGAAACTACTATCAAAGGTAAATGTTAACTCTCAACTTTCTTACCATCTTATTAGTGAAACTACTATCAAACCATATTAAAGTATCTTTTGTTGTTGCTCTCGTGTTTGTTATTAGTTGCTTATTTGATAGATGTATGCGGGTTTATTTAACAAGAAAAAGGTGATTGTATCTTGTGATAGTTGTTTTAAACAAAAAAGTAAAGATCCACTATATTGTATCTACTTATTTTCAGATCATTTTTCTTAACTCGATCGTTGGGCTTATAATATTTTTTAATGTACAGCTTTAAAAATGAGAAAAAGAGTACTAAAGGATGAATGAATAGTGGAGGTAGTTAGGGATACTGCAAGGTCTACGAAATTATTGTTACATGTGTTATTTTTATTTTACTAAAAAATAAACTTCTCCAATGGTAAGCAAGTAAGGTAAATTACGTTAACCAAATGTTAACTTAAACAATACGGAGTACCGACTAAGAGCATCTTCAATGCACAAACTGACAATAGCTTTTTACTATTCTAAAAAGCTTTTTGAAAGTTTTGACATTGCATGAAAAACTTTTTGCAAAGACTTAGGTTGAAAGTTTTTGATAAAAACTTTCTTTCTCTTATATGTCATGCAATAAATGCATTAAGTATTTAAAAACTTGATGCATTAGAGAACTAATGGAATAGAGCACGTATATGAAGAGTGAGTCAATGACAACATACATTGGGTTAAGAGCATCAGGTGTCATAACACCATAACATCAAAAAAGTATTGTCACGTCAGCTTTAACACCATAATACCAACACATAAAAAACCTCTCTAATCATAACACCACATTAACACCACTTTTTGGGACCCACTTTTAATTTTTCATAACACCCCTTAAACAAACCAAAATATTTCATTAAACAATATTACACATCACAATACTTTTAAAAAACATTAAAAAAAAACTGTCCATTAAGAGGGGTATTTTAGTCGTTTTAGTTCGACCAAGGACAAAAAGTGGAACCAAATCTTCAAAATACAGACTGTTTTTGCAATTTTGAAATTCGACGGACCAAATCTGCAATTTGGCCAAACCACAAGGACCATTTTTGCAATTTACTCTAACATTATTTATACACCGGAGACAAAAGATTACCTTTTAGTAGTATATTCAGATACGCTGCAATTATTATATTTTTCACCAATATTATGAACGCAACTCAAACTATGATCGTAGTTTAGCTTACTTTCTGCGAGCACAAGCATATAAAGTTAAGAAGTTAATTAAAAGAGTTAAGTACATTTTTGGTCCTTGTGGTTTGGTGCATTTTCTCACTTTTGGTCCAAAAATAAAAAAAGGTTTGGTTTTGGTCCAAAACACATAGTTTCGTTCCACTTTTGGTCCAAAAGACATGTCCCAGGCACCCGCGGGACACCCCGGCTCCGTCCTTGTCCCTAAGTATAGTTGCATATGAGTATATTACTAAGTTTCTATGCTTTGTCTTTGATGATTTCAAAAATGGTATTTATGTTTGTTGAACTTTTTTTTATGTGTGGCATGTATTAGCAATACTTTTATAACGTTTTTTTTTTTGGTTACAAGAGCATAATGAAGATAGTCATAAAACTCATTGATAGAATATCTGTCTTTTATTAGAAGAGTGGTAGTGATGTGGACTGTATAGCAGTTAACCAGCCATCATACCCATCTCAAAAGCGAGACGATTCACAATCGACACGAAAGTAACATGAACGACCATTTTTTCCCAAAAAGATTGTTTGTTAAAAAAAGGGGGGAGGCATCAAAAAACTAAAGATCATGATTTCTGATGTCACCAATAATGTATGATCACACGAAAAACATATTAAAAGTGATTTTTTGCTAGGGTTTTAGGACTTTCAGTATGAACCAAGAAACCAATTACACACCACCGTAATGCTCCTTTTAGGGGGGAGCTCGTCCCACAGCCGAAAAACCCAAGAAGACCAAATGTCCCGGTGGCTTTCATGTTACACGTGAAAGAGTGAAATTCGGGGCACCAAACCACAAGGACCGGAAAAATTTACGTTATGTGAAATCGCACCAAACCACAAGGACCAAAAATGTACTTAACTCTAATTAAAATGAAGATTTCATTAAGACGATAAGACAAAACATATTCGATGGACCGGGTGCATTTATGATACATTTGAGAAAAATCGTTGTCTTTTTACAAAAATTAACACTACATCGAAAAAATCCATAGGTGTCCCAGGCACCCGCGGGACACCCCCGGCTCCGTCCTTGTCCCTAAGTATAGTTGCATATGAGTATATTACTAAGTTTCTATGCTTTGTCTTTGATGATTTCAAAAATGGTATTTATGTTTGTTGAACTTTTTTTTATGTGTGGCATGTATTAGCAATACTTTTATAACGTTTTTTTTTTTTTGTTACAAGAGCATAATGAAGATAGTCACAAACTCTTTGATAGAATTCTGTCTTTTATTAAAAGAGTGGTAGTGATGTGGACTGTATAGCAGTTAACCAGCCAACATACCCATCTCAAAAGCGAGACGATTCACAATCGACACGAAAGTAACATGAACGACCATTTTTTCCCAAAAAGATTGTTTGTTAAAAAAAGGGGGGAGGCATCAAAAAACTAAAGATCATGATTTCTGATGTCACCAATAATGTATGATCACACGAAAAACATATTAAAAGTGATTTTGCTAAGGTTTAGGACTTCAGGTATGAACCAAGAAACCAAATGATCCACCGGTAGTCTTCCTTTTAAAGCTCTCCACACCAAAAACCAAATGATCCTTGCTTTCATTTACACACATTCATTTCTATTGCAACTTTTTCTTAAGCTTGCAACTTACGATTCATACTAATGAGAAGCATATGTTTCAATTCGGTAACAAAAACTAGAACACTGATCCCATTACCACCATTGTATTTATACAATAAGCTTTGTAGTATAAAAATAGGGAAATAACTGTTGCCTTTATAGAAAAAGTTATCCTAATTTTATGATTGTCACTTGTATCTACATTAAAAGAGGATGACCTAGTCACGAAGTAAATTTATTATACAATCTTAATAACACACTAATACCATATAAAACAAAAATTCAAAGAAATAAAGCACAAACATCATAATTCCGAAGAAGCTGATATACGTCTGAATAACTGAAAAGGTCCGA
>BQNB010078831.1:0-16694 GCA_026074375.1 Tanacetum coccineum | reverse complement strand
GGACAAATATACTCATTAAAGTGCATAACTAAACACACCACATTGATGCTACTCCATCAAGTTCAGCGCCTGTTTCCAAACACAAGTCACAACCAAGCAAGATGTGCCTGCTTCTCCATAACAGCTTAATCAAACGCAGCATAATGTAATGTATTTTGATGGTTTAATTGAGTCAGTTGGTATTTTACTAGTTAGTTAGCATCAGTTGACCAGGATATCTGACTTTTCTGTGTATATAAATGTAACATTGACTTTGCACAAAATAAATCTTCTCATTGTATTATACTCATATCAAAAAAAAATTATGCTATAACATATGCTGTTTTCATGTATAGCTAAAAATCCAAAACCAGGATCTTACACTGTACGTGTGTCAAACTGTCAATCATATTCTAATTATTACACAAGCGTATATACTACACCTAGGTGGAAAAATGGCTACACTTTATCAGCTGCTATGGTATTTTGGGTCGTTAGAAGGAAACAACGTTAAAAACACAATATGCATGCTTGACGAACCCTCAAGAGAGCTACAAGGCAACATTTTGTACATTTGTGTGATTGTGTGGAACTTCTTTAATGTGGTGCTCCTTATATTTCTTTGTATAATTAACACAAACGACCACATTTTGCAGAAAGAACTTTTTTTTTATTCATGTGTTAACGTTTCATGTATGATTTACAACACTTATCGACCAGCAACCCGAAAAGGTGGGACACAGTAAGATTAGGTACATTACAAAATAAAATAATGTCCTTTTTCGCCCAAGCTGCAAGAGAAGTCTTTAATCCAGCCCCAAGAAAAAGAGCAATAAAGATGCAATTTGTTCCTCGACGTTGCTTTTCATCCTTTTACTCAAGAATTCCAGCAGAATTAGAGTCCAAGATACCTTAATAACCATAGCTTTTGGGGTTTTAGGATTGCAAAATGAAGAGATATCTGTCCAAAGTTGCAAGTTGCAGTACCTGTGTAAAAGTGAAGTTGTGTGAGTTAGTTAACGCCGATGTGGCATCTGGCATGGTCGCATGTGCACAAAAGCTGTAGCGAGGATAATGGAACGGATACCCCAGTGAATCCCGCCAAAAGGATGAAAGGAATTGCCACAAACTTGAGAACGGAAACAGTTTTTTCATCCCGGCATGCTCCAATCACATGTAAATCACTGCAACTACTTGTTAACACTTGATACAGAAAGATCCTAGAAAGGGTCCGTATATTATGATTCCAAATGCACGTACATGTATGCTTTAAACAGGAAACAAACATAAAATGTTGCTAACAACCAAAATACTTGAGTAAGGCTAGCTCAAACTTCAAAAGAACTAGAGATCCCTGAGTTCAATATCTTGCTAGATATAAATTGAAGTATCACAAAAGTATTAGATGAAACATTTAACAAAAGGGCTAATGACTTAAAAAGTCATTTAACTTGACACTTTTTGTTTTTGTGTGTAGTCATCTTATTTTTTCCCAATATGTCATCAAACTTTCAAAAGTCGATCATTATGTGTATTTTGTGACCATTTTACCCTTATTTTTTCTAAATTTCAAAGGGCAAAATGATCATTGTACATATCAGAATGGTCACAAAATACACACAATGATCGACTTTTGAAAGTTTGATGATATATTGAGAAAAAAATAAGATGGCTACACAAAAAGACAAAAAGTGTCAAGTTAGATGACTTTTTAAGTCATTAACCCTTAACAAAAAGTTCACCCACAGAATGGTATATATGAACCTAAAAAACAGATAAATTAACCACTCAAGGTTGGCCAGTTGGCAAAGGGAGTTGTGACTATCACTCTAAAATGTGTGAGGTCTCAAGTTCAATTCCAGGTGCAAACAACCTTGAAGTGGCGACGTCAACATCTTGAAATGGGAGGGATTTACCTGGTTCTAGTATGAGTGGCGGTGGGTTCAAACCCAGTGGATTAGTCAACCAAAAAGGTCGGAAACCATAAATTGCACATCAAAGAACTAATTCTTATTACAGGTTAAATAGAAAATGCATAGTATACCTGAGTTCAACGATAATTTTCCTCTGAATGAAGGGCTTGAACGGCTACAGTGATATGATACTCAACCATGTCATCACAAGCCTGAGTAAAAACGTCATGCTAGACTCATCTTTTGAATTAGGTTGATTCTTCTTGACCTCAGTTGGTATCTTGTTTGAAGGAGTTGGTGTCTGGTTCAAAGGAATTGGTGTCTCGTTTGAAGGCGGCTTTGGGCCGTCAGCTTACTTCTTCTCGCCACTCAAATCGATGCTCATATCACTAGCACCACTCCATCTTCTAAGAACAAATGCATTTGAATTTGAATGTGAAGTATCAGATGAAAGCCTGTGAAGTTCTGGCTTAGCAACTGCAGGTGGTTTGCCGCCACTCCCAGCTGCAGAACCGACCTCTTTTGCTTGTTTTCAAAAGACTAATCCTATCTTGCACACTGAGCCGCCTAGACGATGGTTCTGTAGCTGTCTGAGCCAACGGTTCCTCGGGGGGTACAGGAGTGATAGGAGGTTTAGTAGGTGGTTAAGGAGTGATAGTTGGTGCATCATCATCGATTGACATGTCTGAGGTGTAAGAGCTCCGGATGGCAGATTGGTCTACAAAGCTGGATTTTGATGAGTTGTTGAACAATTCTGGTTGTCTGTCTAAGAGTGATGAATTTTATTTTTTTGCAAGCTTCACTGCACAAGCTTAGAAACTAAGACTCCCCAAACCAGCCAACCAACCTAAGACTCCCCAACTGGATGACTTTGTAGCATCATACTTCTCATAAAATTGGGCCTTCCTCTGGTGATTTCCTTAGTTACTTCACTTATTGCCACCAAAGTCTGTTAAAAACATATAATCAGAATCAGCGAGCGCGCGAGAGGCGGGCGAGCGTCTCGTCTAAATTAGGAATTTATTTGAGTTTTGTTTAACCGGATCCATGTGGTTAGATCAGTATTAATTTTATAGACCAGAGAAATATTGATGATGTTTTGAGTCATCCCCCCCCCCCCACCCCCCTAACCCCCCCTTGAAATGTAGGTTAAGATACTAAAATTGGTGTCAAGGCTTTTGTAAATCATAGATCTGAATTGTTAGTTAATTACATGGATTCATTTTTATTTTTATTGTAATGTATTAGATCTCATTAGCAATAGAATCGTATTAATCTAAAATGCTAATTATACATGAGTCTATCCTAGGTCTATTTTTAAATACGTGAAAGGCATTAAACGAACCGGATTCGTTAATTTTAACCCAGACAAATAACGGGAGGGGGACAATGCATGGGAGCGATTATTGTGAAATTAAGTTTTCATCAAATTTGCGCGCGAGCACTCTCTATTCTATCAGCCATAATCTTAAATTAAGGTATAGACATACCACTTTCTGAGGCGCTCGAGCGAGTTATATTTCTCTTATTTTAGTGTTGAACCGTTTTCCAGATTTTCAAGTTTGACATCATCTTGTGTCAATTATTTTGTCTCCTCTTTGTTCATAGAAGCTTTTTCTGTAATCTGAACTTTGACTGCTTCATTATTGATTCTTCCTATAGTCTCTTCCTCAACAACAAAGGAAGTGGTAATACTAACAAACGGGGATATAGCTACTTTTGAAACTTGATTAAAAATAGCAATAGATATTCCAACAGCAGCAATTTCTACCGCACCTATACAAATATATATTAAGAAAAGCAAATTCAACTTACAAGGTCTTGAAAGACGTTGTATTACTAAACGGTGGAAAATACATGTCTGGTCCTCTCAAGTCGCTGATTCTCCTGTATTTCTTGATTAAGCCTTCAGTAAAGGAACTTCCAAGGACAAAAAATTGCATGATCCTCAGTTATAAGGATGGCTAGTTGTTAGACATGTATAAGAATGCCTTTAACGTGGGATGCAATTCTGATCAAAATAGCCTACATATTCAAATACATGCACTTTAAGTCAATTTGTTTGAAAATGTAGCTGAATTATATGTAAGATAGATAAGTTTTGTATATCTTGTTAATCTTGGTTTTGTTACTAACCGTTTTTGGTATATATAAGCAGAATGGGAAAAAGAATAAGCAGTGGTTGTACAGAACTTGTAAAGCCATTTGAATCCACAAATGAGGGCCAAGACACCTCATGCGAGCCAAGTCATCTATCTATTGACAATGCTCCACATCAAGGTAATTTTACAACCTTTTTAAATTTCATTCGTTTTATATACGATGCTTGATATTTAGAATCGTTATGTTAATTATAAGATAAGCTTTACAAGAATGGCGTTGTTATGAAACAATTAATATTTGACAAAAACGAGAAAGTCAGCTTACTTGGATAATTAACAGTGAGTGATGATGCAAGTGATGCGAGCGTGTGAAGCACGCGTAATCACCTTAATGGTTAACCTCTTTTTTTTCAATAAGCTAGGTGGCATAAAAAGTTTCAGATATGCGACGAACACAGAAAGATATAAGGAACTTGCAAGTTATGAGAAAAGTATTGTCACGTTACACATGTGCGTGCGCTGGGCCAACCTAAGGATAAGAAGCAAATGAGTTGAAAAGATTTCTTATGACCCTAGTGAGGATGCCTCAACATATTGGCATTGATTATCCATAATGGAGGAAGGTTCCTGAAGATAAAAAGGAGAATTTGTGGAAAATAAATTATGGTAACATATTCTAACTTTAAAGAATGCATACTGCAAATTAATATATTATGTAACGTACTAACTAACCATAATTTGGTTTCAGGGTAAGTTTGCTTTCGAATCACCTAACTCAGAAAAGAAAATAAAGAGAAGGATTATGCGAGACATTTCACATAAATGGAAATCTTGAAGTGTAACATAAAACAAGTATAAACATCCAAGTTTGACCATTGATGAAATTATTGCATCCCAAACTGACAAGAGGGTGGACACTTCTCAATTTAAAAATCTAGTGACTAGCTGGTTCACAGAAGACAAACACCTCATAAATCAGTATCTCCTTCAAAAAGCGGTTGTAAAGTTTGTGGGTGTTGTTGAAGAGGCAATACCTGGTTTGAATATGTCCATTGTCACGAGTCATATAAACATGGAGGTAATTATTTCACATCAAATATTAGTTGCTTAACCATTAATGTGTGAAAACATGTTAATTTTTTTATCCGTGTTATTAATTTTTGCATTCTCAGGTTGACACTATATCTCATATTGATATTCGTAATAACAGTCTTAACAAAAATCTAAGATCAGCTACTGCAAGTCATCATCATAATTCAGAAATCGAGGTATTTTTCTCTTCTAAATAAATTATCAGTGTGCAAGTACTCCAAAAAACTTAACGTGTGGGTCAAAATGGGTAGGATAAAGTTGTTCCAAATTATCATTGTGCAAGTACTCCAAAAAACTTAATGTGTGGGTTGATATTGACTGGACTAAAGTATACATTAGGAATTTTCTGATTTTCCCGATTTATAGAATAAACTCAATTATGTTAAGCTGTTATGAATTAAAAGTACACTTTAGGCGGTTTTTTACTTTTTTGCTGATGATTTTTTTCTTTTTTAACCCGTTTAAGATTAAAGATAATTCCAAATCGACTTAACGTTTTCCTTGACATGTTGATGCTGCTTCGTCTGACAGAGAAAAGGAATTACAAGGAAGAATCAAGGTCAAGATGGAGATGCAAAGGCAACTCTCTTCAATCTTGAGCCAACTGCAGAGACCTCTATTTAATGAATGTCTAGTGGAGGAAGAATCTGAGGTTGAAGTACCAGGTAATTATCATTATAATTTAATCATTATCAAAACGATACTTGCACAACGTCTTCTAAAATTGATTTGTTTGTTTAAATGGCAGTCTGTAAGTCAATCGCCATAAAAAAGGAGGACCAAGATCTTCACTTTATGAGCTGTGCAAGAAAATGCAATGGCCAATGCCTGCATTCATACATCAGATGCAAACAAAGAAGTAAATATCATATTATGATTTGAATTATTTGTGTGTTTGAGTGATAAGGATAATATAAAGGTTAAGGGGAATCATACCATGCCTTTATAATTACAAACATCTTTCAAGTTTCAAATCAGCCATGCTTAAACGACCAGTGTCTGTTTGGGTATTTTGGCTACATTTGATCTAGTGGACGGTGGGTCAAATGGGTCATGGTCAAACAAGTCATCGTTAGAAATAGGGGGGGGGGGGTAAAAGGGTCTTGGGGAAAATGGTCTGGGTAGGGTCAACCCATTATTTTATGTCATTAATTCAAACATGAATTTGAGAAAAAATGAACCCTGTGACCCACTAACATGTTATTGGTTTTTGAGTACAATGAACCCGAATGACCTGTTTCTTGTGTTTGTTGTTTTTGACCCAGTTATTGTTTTCAACCCATGATAAAAATCTTACCCACATGAGGTTTGCTAGGTTTACTTTAAACACAAATATGTAGTTTTTATACGTGTAAGCCTTTGAGCAGTTTTTGTACGTGCAGGAACCAATTAAGCGACATGAGGATTGCGAAGTCCAAGCATGCCTATTTTTTTCTTTTTTTTATCTCAGTTATATTTGGTTGAATTGCGTTGATTTGCATTTCGTACTTTAGAAAGATGTTCGTTTCTTGTTCATGGTTAGGCAAATACTTGGTGTATATCAATATATGGTTGAAATAAGAAATAGATTTTAATCTCAGTTTTTTGTATGCATCAGTTAATTTGGAATAAATATAGCAGCCTAAGAGCCTAAGACGCATCTATAAAGAGTACATATGACCAGTTGCTTTACTAGTGGCCAATAGTGACACATATATGTGTCAGAAATAGTCTCAACCCATCCTGACACTAGTAAGTGTCAGTAAACTGTGTCACTATACACTTTTACCACCTGGATTTTTAATGACACTTTTTATAAGTGAAGGTGAAAAAAAAAGTCTTTTAGTGACACTTTTTTTGACATTTTCTGACACTCTGTGTGTGTCATTAAAAGACTTTTTTCTTGTAGTGACTGTACGTGTGTCAAACTGTCAATCATATTCTAATTATTACACACGCGTATATACTACACCTAGGTGGAAAAATGGCTACACTTTATCAGCTGCTATGGTATTTTGGGTCGTTAGAAGGAAACAACGTTAAAAACACAATATGCATGCTTGACGAACCCTCAAGAGAGCTACAAGGCAACATTTTGTACATTTGTGTGATTGTGTGGAACTTCTTTAATGTGGTGCTCCTTATATTTCTTTGTATAATTAACACAAACGACCACATTTTGCAGAAAGAACTTTTTTTTATTCATGTGTTAACGTTTCATGTATGATTTACAACACTTATCGACCAGCAACCCGAAAAGGTGGGACACAGTAAGATTAGGTACATTACAAAATAAAATAATGTCCTTTTTCGCCCAAGCTGCAAGAGAAGTCTTTAATCCAGCCCCAAGAAAAAGAGCAATAAAGATGCAATTTGTTCCTCGGCGTTGCTTTTCATCCTTTTACTCAACCATAGCTTTTGGGGTTTTAGGATTGCAAAATGAAGAGATAGCTTTTGGGGTTTTAGGATTGCAATATGCATGCTTTTGGGGTTCTGGCATGCATGGTAGCATGTGCACAAAAACCTGTAGCGAGGATGACACCAAGCAGCAAACGCTTTGGTGGCAATAAAGAAACTTGAGTCTGCTTTCAAATGTCTCCAATTCTTGCCAATAAATGGAACGGATACCCCAGTGAATCCTGCCAAAAGGATGAAAGGAATTGCCACAAACTTGAGAACGGAAACAGTTTTTTCATCCCGGCATGCTCCAACCACATGTAAGTCACTGCAACTACTTGTTGATACTTGGTACAGAAAGATCCTAGAAAGGGTCCTAAAATAATGATTCCCAAATGCTAAGTACATATAGCATCAAACAGAAACAAACATAAAATGTTGCTAACAACCAAAATACTTGCGTAAGGCTAGCTCAGACTTCAAAAGATCTAGAGATCCCTGAGTTCAATATCTTGCTAGATATAAATTGAAGTATCACAAAAGTTCACCCTCGGAATGGTAACTATGAAACTTAAAAACAGATAAATTGCACATCAAAGATCAACTAATTCTTATTACAGGTTATGTAGTTTCAATATCAAGTTTTAAATGTCTATATCTAAAGTTTGCATTACAAATACTTAACTTCCAAGCGATAACAAAACACTAACAAGGGACGAACAAAATCACAAAGGATCATTTAACGACAATGAAAGTCGATTTAATTGTTTACTGATAACTAAATAACAATGATAAGTAAATAAATATTTATTTAAGAAACGTCGTCTCATAACTAAAGTAAAAAATGAACTAAAAAACTCTAAAAAACCATAATTAAACGAAACACAAAAACTGAAAAATATCCCGTTAGGGATCGTCCGCAAAGTGATTCACTTTACAGAAACTTCCTCATCACTTGCGGTTGATCAATCACTACGAGGTGACCCGAAACAACTAATGCTCCATTCACGTTTTCTTGTACCTTTGCATGCTCTAGTTGAGACATCTAATCTTCCACAAGCTCTTCCACTTTATCCGTGTCCTCATTAGTATGGATCGAATCTGCCATCCTAGAAAACACATTAAAACTCGTTCCTCAAATACTGTGAAATAGGCGACTATAGTAATGGAATACACCATATAAAAAGTTATCAACATAAACAAATATAAAACATTTAAACATGACTAATTATGTCTCTGAACCTATTTCCTTGGTTTTATTGTAAACTGATAATTGATCTTAAAGAATGTCTTTTAAAAAAAACCGAAATCATTCTTGTTACTGCCAAAAACATTAATATATTACAATAGCATATATTGACAACTAAATTGAAAACTGAATAATCAATACTATATAAGAAACAAACTTGAAGTAAAGTATTTACCAGGGAAACCCTTTACCCAAAAAAACTTGAAGTAAATAAACAAAACTAATTCCACAAGCTATGATAGGATAAATCAGAATTACCAAAACAAAAATTTAGGGCAAATTACTTGGAAATGTATCTAACTTACCACTTTTTATAATGTTGTGTGGTCAACTATTTTTTCTATTAAATGACCAAACTTTTAAATTCCGTCTATTGTATGTAGTGGGTGACTATTTTACCCCTATGTTTTTTAAGGAACCTGTTAACCTTGAAGGGTAAATTGGTCATTACATGTGGGCAAAATACATACAATAGTTGGAATTCAAATGTTTAATGATTTAATAGAAAAAAAATAGTTGACTACACAACATTATAAAAAGTGGTAAGTTGGATACATTTCCAAGCAATTTGTCCAAAAATTTATTCAAAATATTTATTTTAGGATTGTTTCTTGAAACGCTATCTTTGGAAGGATTTTACCTTCTCTAAGTGACTTGTCGTAGCTGATGAATTGCAAGGAAAATCTCCCTTGGCGGTAGAAATAAGAAAACCTATTGCCAAAGGAGTAATCACCCAGTAATGCATCCATACATTTGAAAACCTTTCAATTAATTCACAGTTTTACGATACTATATATCGTTCTTTCCTGAGCAATTTATAGACTGAGAAATTATGTAAATATTCTTGTACTCATAGAATATCCTTAAAAAAATTCTCATTGTACAACATTTTACGCACATTGTATAAAGTTATTATAGCGTTGGCTGCGAACATCAAATTCATGTTTTACCTATTAGTTGGCAAATATCTATCGACATAATGAATATCGGAGTGTTTGACTGTATCTTTAGTAATTGTGATTTGATTATCAATCTCATTTAATATTAATGGGTTGTACACTCGTAGGTCTTATCTCATTGTATTGATAGGCCTTATCTCATTGTACATCTATATATATTGGATATGTTTATGAAATAGAGAAGACACAAAGTTTCACCATCCTTCATGGTATCAGACGCCATTGTAGATCCTCAAAAACAGTAACCCTTTATCACAAAATAGCTGTCATCCGGTCATCGGCAAATCACCGATGATTCGTAGGGATCCCAAATGTATCTTTTCCTATCCTCTTATTAGTTGTAATACGAATAAATCAAATACCTCGTATGCTTGTGCTCTCTCTTGAAAGATAAATCAAGTACCTCAAGTACCTAAATCCACCTTTCAGTAACCATTTCCCAAACGTCTCCCCGCAACGGCTTTAGTTGAATCGCAAGCCATCATCAAATTTTGTATTTTAATCTTTGTTTTACCAGCGAAGATCATTGTAGTTTTCGAAAATAGTTGGTTTATAAATTGTCGCTCCTACCTAAAGGCAAAGCAAGCCATGACGTAAAAATAAACGTCATACAAAGTAGGAAGCCGCAAGCAATAAACCACTATGCCACTAAACATAATTATGCTTCCGCTCAAACAAACAACAAAGAAGATGAGAAAACCACCATAGATCATTGTATTTTTCGAAAATAGTTGGTCAAAAAAATATTGCGCTCCTACCTAAATGCAAAAAGCCATGACGTAAAAATAAACGTCACGCAAAGGAGGAAGCCACAAACAATAAACTACTATGCCGGCGAATACAATTATTCCTCCGTCTCAACAAACAACAAAGAAGATGATAAAAGAAGAAGCGCTTTTCAATATGCTGATATTTTTACCAAGGGCCCGCCTTCCGCATTGTTTGAAGAATTTCGATCCAGTTTGAGCTTACGGCCCCTTCCCACTCAAACTGCGGGGGCGTGTTAGTTGGCGATATCAATCAACATAATGAATATCAGAGTGTTTGACCGTATCTTTAGTAATTGTGATTTGATTATCAATCTCATTTAATATTAATGGGTTGTACACTCATAGGTCTTATCTCATTGTATTGATAGACCTTATCTCAATGTACATCTATATATTGGATACGTTTATGAAATAGAGAAGACACAAAGTTTCACTAGAAGCAAGACTTAAACCCCACAGAATCACAAAGTCGAGCTGTTTACACAGGTTACTTCTTATGTTCTACAATGCAGGTTCCAAGCTATGATAAGCAGATTGTGGATGCTGATTGAAACCCGTATACGCAGCAACAATCCTATAGGAACCAAGAAATCACTTTCACTTCACCATTATGAACAAGAAAATAAGATAGGAGAAAAGGAAGAAGAGTGGAGAGAGAAACTAGAGAGAGAAAAAGATGGTTGATTTCACTTAAAGAGTGTGTTACATATGAGAACCAACACCCTTTTCCTTGGTGGAAAAGGGTTTATATACCCTAGTGAGCCATGGGCTTTCCTAGGTGGGATGGGCTCGGGATTGACTTGGGCTTAAGCCCGATACACATACAAGTTAGATTAAGTCACGAGCCTATTTCTTGTTTCTAGCCTATTACAATGTGTATTTAAGTAAAGACCAAAGCTTCCTTGATGAATGACCGAGCTTCTTTGTTCGACTCAATATTTTAAGGCTAACAATCTCCCCCGAAGCGAGGTCTTGAACCTTGAAACGAGCTTCCTTATTTGACTCGATATTTTGAGGCTAACAATCTCCCCCGAAGCTTGGTTTCTGA
Source organism: Tanacetum coccineum (assembly GCA_026074375.1). Taxonomy (NCBI): domain Eukaryota; kingdom Viridiplantae; phylum Streptophyta; class Magnoliopsida; order Asterales; family Asteraceae; genus Tanacetum; species Tanacetum coccineum. The sequence goes on along the minus strand of BQNB010078831.1, from coordinate 5,206 downwards.
TAGATTCTGAGCTTCCATGTTCACAGTCATAACATGGTCTTGGGTTTCTTGAGATTGCTTTAACATTGAGTTCTTGAGTCTTGTTCTTGGTCTTTATCTTTTTTGTAGTCTTGTTCCTTTATGCTTTGTGATCTTTAACCTTGAGCCTTTTCTTTTTGACTATGACTTTAATTTCGAGATCTTTAAATCTTTTCCTTGTTTGTCTTGTTGTCTTTGCCATCTTGCAATCTTGTGTCTTGACCAACATGCTCATACTTTGCATCTTATTGAAAGCTTGCTAACAATCTCCCTTGACATTTTTGTCTTGAAGATCTTGAATATCAGAGTTTGCGGAAGTCTTTGTCTTTATACTTGAGCTTTCTTGATTCTTGAATCTTGATGCTTATAGTATGTCTTTGTGGTTTGAGCATGAGCATGTGGTAATGAATCCGACTCTGCTGGAATGAGGCTACAACACCGTCGTTTATACCTGCATTTTAAAGTTAGTGATAAACAACAGATATGGATGAATATGGCTTTGTCATTTGTCGAGATTCGGTTGCATTAACCTCCGGTTCCGTGAGACCGTTTTACATTAAAATTGTGACCTGTGACCAAGTAGATAATGGAAATCTCTTTGACAGGGGTTTTCCTGGCTCCATAGTTTTAGATTCTCTAACGCGTTATTGCATTAGATTCACCGCCCCCCCCTCCAGTACTTGCTTGTTCTCAATACCGGAACGTCTCAAAGCAGACAACACAATATGAGTGAATCAGATAGTTACTATCTTTCTGATTGAGTCGTCAATTCATTTACTGGACCGAATTGATATCCAGTTGACACAAGCTTGATTCATATAGAATCTCGCAAGTCACTTACCGCAGAGCTGTTTGATGTTGACTCTGGAAGGATTTCCATTCATCACTGTGAATACTAAAGAGTATCACTCTAAATGTTTTGGCAAAATCACAAGGATAATGCGTAAGACTCTTGTTAACAGCTTGTGAACTTATTGGTGTTTAACAAGTGTTTGTCATGAAATGTGTCCTAATGAGATTTATTTTATTGATCTCTTGGCTCTAGACTCGATTAGTGCGTTTTGGTTTTAGTACTCGGAGGCTGGAGCAGACTGCCACCTATTTAATATCAACTAACTCGGAGTGAGAAAGTCAGTAGAAGTCGTGTGTATCTCCGTGACAAATGAGACAAGTTTCTTTTGAGCGAAACTCGAATGGCTCGGAAGGGTTGTGCATTGCATCACACTACAAGAAAAAGAGGTATTTGGGAGGGGGAAATCGTGTCAAATACTCAAAACACCATGCCAAATGCTTTTTGGCACGCTTTTGGCTCCGTCTTAAATATGAGGGTGCCAAATACATTTGTGTCGGCTTGAAACCGTGCTAAATAGTATTTGACGCGGTTCATGGGACGATTTAACTTTGGGGTGCCTTGGGTGAGGTATTTGGCACGGCTGATGATTTTTCGTTCCAAAATAGGCATTCATCACTTTTATATCCCATGCCAAATGTGTATTTGGTACTAACTCGTATCCCGTGCCGAATGGTATTTGGTACGGTTTATATTTAACGTGCCAAAGTTAACTAGGACGGTTTTATCTCCCGTGACAAACATATTTGGCATGGTTTTGTTTTTTGTGCCAAACTTATTTGGCACATCTTTATCCGCCTTGCCAAAAAAACATTTGGCACATTTTTGCGTTCGTCATAAAAATCATTTGATACGGTTTTGCATCAGTCAATTAATTATTTGTTGCAAATATGTTAGAAACACCAATGTATCAACCAAAAATCTCAAATTTCGCAATTATAGTTCAATTAAAGCAAAAAATAAATTGAACTCAATTTTTATTAATGATCCATAAAATCAAGTCAACATAGTCATTTGAATACCATAAAGTAAAAAAATACAATCCGTCCAACATCCTTGTAACCCGAATCTTCAAAGTGACAAGGTCATAAATAAAACCCAATATAAATCACTAAGACGAGTTATTACTGAAGGAAAGAGAATAAAGCTTATCGAATCACGTCTTCATCATAACCCTGCAAAAAAACAACTACAAATGATTAGGACCTGGTAACTCCTAATTAGGAGCACATTTTATAAGAAGTACCCAAGTAAACCAAGACAGAAAAAAAACTACAGAACCCGGTGGTAACTATCCTACAAATGATTAGGAGCTTTTAACCGTTGCCCCAATTGACCATTTAGAAAGAAAAAAATCATAACCTGCGTCAACTTATAATACTTGTAAATGAGTCAAACAGTCACATTTTGCACGGTTTATCTTTGTCACTGCTCGCTTTTTTTACTTGATTATTGATTGGAAAATGGTTAAATATACTTTCAAAGGGAATGGGAAATAATCTTAGACCTTTAAGGTAGATCCGATGTATATGAGATACACGTACCACCTGAATATGAAGCCTACTGCTCTTTTTCTTAATGTAGCTTACTGCATTTCTTGTTACCTTAGTGCACTTGTGTACATCAAAGTTGATCTAAAGAGATCAAGTTGGCAAAAGTGTACATCAAATATGTCTCTATAAGCATGACGAAATGATTAGTTTGAGTCTTTGAGAATGTTGAAATGGCATGTAAGTAACCAAAATTATGTGTCGTTGGCATTCATATATCAAAAGACAATAGTAATTTCTACTTGTATATAACATTTATACAACTCCAAGCACTCACTATTGTAATGGTGACTAGAAATAAATATTGATACTAAGAATCAAGTCTAACAGAAGTTAGAAGAATACCTTGGAATGAATATGTATGAACTTAATCACATGAAAGAAAAAACACCTGCAAAATGGCAAGGCATAAGATTATTGCCATGTTTCTTTTATACGAAGCATGTAATTATTTTCAAAAATGATACAATACAAATCTAGTTTACCATTATCATTTGTCTTTGTCTTGTTCTAAAATCATGTATCGAGATCCAAGTTTAACCGATTCATCCTCTGCCATATCATTGATAATACCTGCAAACGATATTGATCGAATTACTCTGAGCCTAATGGCAACACCATTTGGGTCCCTAGGATCGTTTCATAAGCGAACACTTGGTGTTCTATTTCTTAGAGGCGCTTCATAAAGTCCTAGCTGATAAAGAGGTTATATTATTAATATCCTCGACAAGTTTTTTTGATTCCCTTTGCTCCTCAAGAAGTTTTAATATGTACTCAGAAGCAGATGTTCCTCCGAGCATCTGCAATAATGGCCTTAGCTCGTGAGTTCCCCCAAGGACATTTCTCGTTTTTACATCAACACCTTTCTCATTCAATGGACCACTTTGCCCATCATTAGGATCGGAACCATCCTTAACGTTAAAGGGTAGAACTGGGAAACCTTTACCAAGTAACTGTTTTTGCATGTTTGACAAAGATGCTTTTATTGATGCTCCAGCAATTTGCATGTTTGACACAGATGCTAATATTGATGCTGCAACAGAAGATGTATTTGTAGATCTTGCCTCTAACTGCAGTCCTTTCAATGAACCGGTATTATGTGCTTCTGATATACTCAATGAAGGTGTGACACTTGTAGTGACTACATCCTTTAATAGCTTCTGAAATATCTGATACTATGCTAAGGAACTTGTCATCATATAATGTACAATGCGAGAAAGATAATTATTGAAATAAGAAGGCAGGAAAGACTGTATTTAGGATACATAATTATGCCTTCCGGATGAGGTGAAGACTACATCTCCTGCATTAAGTGGGACAGTTGCATTTTAAGGATAGATCTTGCCGTTGACTTGGACAATACCTGCGCCATCCGTGACTTCTCGCTGCCTTTCAAAAAAAAAAGTCCTAGCTGATGTTGCTGTTCCTCAACATTATCTTGCAACTGTTGGCTGCAAGTATAAATAGTGATGATAACAATACATGTTTACACCTCGTACAAACAAGTCATATTTCAAATACTTACTTTACATACCGTTTTGTTGTTGGCTACTTGTCTCCACCTCTCCGGTGATGCTCTTCATTGCAGATAACTACGTTTAGCTACTATATAACCACCAGACTAGTCAAGTACTTCACTACATAGCACGAAACTAACAAGTAAAGCAAATATCAAAATATTTCAAAATATAACTTATAAACAATAAAAAAGTGTCATGATTCATGAGTACTACTTTACTCGAGACACATTCTCATTTAACTTAATAAAATTTAGTCCACTCGTTTCGTATATCACTTCATAACAAATACAATCAGCTATTCATTTTATTTCATAAAAAAATACTACAAATTAAGTAACAATTCATCTACATTTTAACGTTTTGATACACTGAGATTCAAAGTTTAAAACTGTCATGATTCATGAGTACTACTTTACTCGAGACACATTCTCATTTAACTTAATAAAATTTAGTCCACTCGTTTCGTATATCACTTCATAACAAATACAATCAGCTATTCATTTTATTTCATAAAAAAATACTACAAATTAAGTAACAATTCATCTACATTTTAACGTTTTGATACACTGAGATTCAAAGTTTCGCTAATTCGCACAAAATCGCTATAATGATTATATCCATATAACATACAATTGACATCTTTTAAACAAACATGTGATACTGTTTAAATTAACTCATAACGATTTAGTCCCATCAATTAAAAAAAACACCAACCAAATTGTTTAAAGTATTATAACCGGCAACTACCTAAAGATGAAACATGTACTTTAATTTGTGCGTTGAACGTTTTATTACAAAACACTTATCCACATTTACATATTTCTACCATCCTAATAATTTACTTATGTACTCCTAATTGTATATTATACATAAACCTGTCCGTTGAGCAGATGTTGAAGGGGGAACAGAAGTCTCGAATCCGAGTTGGACTCGGTCAAACGCTTTCGAGTAGCTTTCGGAGATGGCGACTGGATCTACGATCAGTTCTTCAGAATGAAATGATAAGATTGTTGTTGATGAGATTATGAGAGTGGTGAATAGAAAGATGAAATTGTGATTTGTGGTGACTAATAAGTCCATTAACTGGTTTGGTTGAGATCTGTTTAAGCAGAGTGAAAATGAAAGGTAGAAAACAAATGGAGGGAGTGGGTGGGGACTATGAAAATGTGGATTTAATTTTAACGAAATATTTGAGCGGGAATAGTGAAAATGCAAAGAGGGACATTTTAACTTTTGGAGAACACATAATATTTTTTGTGTTTGTATAA
>BQNB010078830.1:13876-30435 GCA_026074375.1 Tanacetum coccineum | reverse complement strand
CTTAAGTGTGTTTTTATTAGTTTCTCTCTCAACAATTCTCTCTAACTTTCTCTCTCTAGATCTCTCTAGATCTATACATGTTTGTATGAATTAGGGAACCTACATAAGAGAACAACATTAACAAACAGGTCTTATTATCAAAGGTTTAATACTGGTAGGCAAAATGTTAATACTGTCAGGGCAAGGGGATTTAATGCTGTTAAGCCCTTGGCATGTTGGGTTTGGAGACCCATCAAACCCAATGGTGCATCACTGGTTTTCAACAAATATAATTACATTGATGCACGAGGCAGATCCAAGTCAGTAATGGCTTGGGTCCCCAAAGAAAACTAACTTCATAAGTTTTGTTGTGCAGAGCAATTCACAACTAAATGATAAAGGTTTTGTTGATAGTGGATGCTCAAGGCACATGACAGGAAACATAGCCCATCTTTCAGATTTCAAAGACTTTGATGGAGGTTATGTTACTTTTGGTGGAGGAGCCTATGGAGGTAGAATTAAATACTGCTAAACAAGTTAAAACTGCTAGTTATAATTAGTACTGCTAGTTATATTTAAAACTGTTTGTCAAAACTGTTACTTATAGTTAGTACTGCTAGTTATTTCTATGTCTCATTGTTAATCCTGTTAGTACCATTTAATACTGCTAAACAAGAAAAATGGTTAGATTATGTTTTTCTTGGTTTTGAGCTAACTCTTTCAGGATAAGCAATGAAGTGTGAAATTGGTTACTCAATGGTTCATTATTTGAGGGGAGGAATGTTGTTTGTTCTTCAAGTGTTGGTTTTAACACCACACAACAAATGGTCATCAGTTCACCATGTCTTATAGACATCAAGAATTGACTAGTCCAGAGCAAACGGCTACTGGTAAAGACTTCTCAAATCCGTTGATAGTTGATAGTTTACTCAAAACTATATGGTTATCAATGCACCATGTTTTTACAATGAAGCATTGGCTAGTCCAGAGCAAACGGCTACTGGTAAAGACTTCTCAAATCCGTTGATAGTTGATAGTTTACTCAAAACTATATGGTTATCAATGCACCATGTTTTTACAATAAAGCATTGGCTAGTCCAGAGCAAACGGCTACTGGTAAAGACTTCTCAAATCCGTTAATGGCTGATAGTTTGCCAAAAACTATACTTTGTGTGAAAAGTGAGTTAAAAGAATAGAGAGAATTGGTGAGCTTAAAAACAGAAAGAGAGATGTGTGAAAAACAGACAGAGTGAAAAGTGAGTTAAAAGAATTGAGAGATAAAATGTGAGCTTAAAAACAGAAAGAGAGATTGTGTGAAGTTATTTTTTTATATACAAAACTTTGGAGTTTGTACTGCTTTTAGGTGGAGAAGTTAATACTGCTAGGCTTATTTTAGTACTGCTAGACCAAATTTAGTACTGCTGGATGACCGTTAGTACTGTTTGGCCCTAACAGATTTTTCATTAATTAATAGAGCCGTTGAGATATTTCCGCCAAATACCTATGGAATAGGGGTTTGACTCATTGGACTTTCGTGATCTTTATATATATATGTTTGATTTAATCACGATAACCTTAATTTTCTTTAAGTCGGTCAAACCATATCTCTACGTTTCTCTATTTAAATCTCAATTAACATTCTCCAGCCTTCATATATTCATCCACGATCATATCCCACACGATTACTCACACTTTTATTCATGGCAAATTTGGATTTTTGTGACAAGCACAACATGGTAGCATGTTTAGAGAAATCTACAGGAAGTGCAGGGTTTCATCAAGTCATCGATTTCCTAAATCGAAGTCACATTTGCTATGCACTCACAAAGAAGCCAGATGTTTATATTTCTTTTATCAAACAATTTTGGAGGTCTGCTGAAGCGTCTACTGATGATAATGGAGAAGTTCAGATTACTGCTACCATTGATGGTCACTCAATGTCTATCACCGAAGCATCTTTAAGACGACATCTCAAGTTGGATGATCAAGATGGTATTACTTCTATTCCCAACTCGGAGATTTTTGAGCAATTGGCACTTATGGGATATCACACTGATTCAGATAAGTTAACTTTTCAAAAGGGTGCTTTTTCACCTCAATGGAGGTTTCTTATTCACAATATTCTTCATTGCCTTAGCCCAAAGAAGACTGCTTGGGAGCAGTTTAGTAGTAACATTGCAACTGCTGTTATCTGTTTAGCTACCAATAGGAAATATAATTTTTCTAGGATGATCTTTGAGCATATGGTGTTAAATATATCTAGCCCTCATAAGTTTTTAATGTACCATAGGTTCATACAAATATGCTTAGATATGCAGAGGAAACAACTTCAATCACACTCAAGAACATATCCTGTACCCTCTCCATGCTGTTCACTCACATGGAAGTGATGAGGGTAGCTTGAAACTTAATGATTTGACGAATTTGGTTACCAAACTTTCTGACAGGATTGGAGTATTGGAGGATGACTTAAGGAAGACAAAGAAGACTTACAGTTCTGCTTTCACTAAGCTCACTCTCAGGGTCAAGAAATTAGAAGCTAGAGTCAAGATTGGGAAAGCAAGGAGAAGAGCTAAGGTTGTCCTTTCTGAAGATGATAAAGATGTTGAAGATGATTCTTCCAAACAGGGGAGGAAATTATCTGATGCAGAAGTTCAAGAGAAAGCAAGTACTGAAACTGAACCTTTTATTCAAGAAGTGACTCCCACTGAAGTTATTCAAGATCAAGGAAGCAGTGAGAAAGGGAGTGCTGAAATTAGTACTGCTGGTGCAACAAAAGGTACTGCTAGTGAAGTTCCAGTAGTTAGTACTGCTGAGGAAGATATTAGTACTGCTGGAAGAACTGTCACTTATAGAAGAAGGAGTGAAGAGCAAAGGACAAGAAAAGACAAGGGAAAAGCAATAATGACAGAGTCTGAGCCCAAGAAAAAGTCTAAGAAGGAGCTTGAACAAGAAAGGTTAAGTTTTGCTGAAGCCATCAGACTAGAAGAACAAATGAATGAAGAACAAAGGGCACAGATTGCAAGGGATGAAGAAATTGCTAGACAGTGGGATAAAGAGGAAAGACAAAGAGCTATGTCTGAAGCCAAGTCTACTAAGAAGATAGATTGGAATGATCCTTCAGTCATAAGGTATCATGCTCTAAAGATGAAGCCAAAGACAATTGCCCAGGCAAGGAGAAATATGATCAAATACTTGAAGAATCAGGGAAACTACAAGATTAGTGACTTCAAGGGAATGTCTTATAATGAGATTAGGCCAATATTTGAAAAGGTTTGGGATTTTAATCAACACATTGAGCCTATGGAGCATGGAAGTGATCTTGGAGTGAAAGGATGAAGTCTCCTGAAAGATTGAAGAAGAAGATGTTGATACACAAAAGGAAATGAAAGAAGTTTCTAAAGAATCTGGAGCAAAAAGAAAGAAATCTCTTCCTAGAAAAAGCACAAGAAGTACTGTTAAGAGACAAAAGATGGAACTAGATGATGAGAAGGAAGATCTCAAAGGATATTTAGACATAGTTCCAAGAGAAGATGTTGCAGAAGATGTTGAATCTCTATCTACAAAGTATCCAATTATGGATTGGAAGACTTACACTTTGTCAGAAAACTTCATGTACTACAAAATCATCAGAGGAGATGGAAGCTCAAAGAACTACAAGATTCTGAGTGAGATGTTATATGATTTTGATAGACAAGATATAATGGAGTTATACAGGCTGGTAAGAAAAGGTATCGTTCTCAAAAACCAGAAGGATATGATTTAATGTTATGGGGAGACTTGCATACACTTTTTGAGCCTGATGAGGAGAGTGAAATATGGAAGAATCAGAATGAGTATAATCTGATAAGTTGGAGTTTATGTGATTTCTGTGGAGTTCATATTCTGCTGATGCAAAATGGGATTGCTATACATATGCTTACAGAAAAGAAGTATCCTCTAAGTCAAGAAATGATATCAAAGATGTTGAATAAGAGATTGGAGGTTGATCATGAAAGTACACAAGCACTCTATGTATACCTAAAGTTCATCAGATCACAAGTGCAGAAGTAGAAGAGTGTTTGAAAGAATCATCATCAGAAGACAAGAAGATTTAATCCAGAAGAAACTTGGGATTTGAAGATAAATCACAAGTTTAGGGGAGGATTGTTGGGAATAAATCTTCATCAAGAGTTAATACTGCCAAGGTATAACTAACAGTACTAATGGAGTTAGTACTGCCCGTTAACTTAGTACTGCTCAAGTGTTAGTTAATATGCTAGAAGAAAGATTAACTATTGCTGATGGTCAAAGTGAGACTTGGAGATAAGGATGCAAAGAGATAAATGTGGAATGTATATCTTTTATATTTTAGGAAGTTACGTATATGATTATAATTGTAATTGATCCTAAAAGTTCGGTAGTTATCTTGTAAAGGACTCCTTGTGGTGTATAAAAGAAGATCCTAGGTTAAGGGTTTATTAGATGCTTAAGGAGATAGAGATACATCTTAGAGAAAGAACGTATAGCTTCAAGGTTGTAACCCTAGTACTACAAGAGTACTCGTATTATTGTTCTAATAATATTGAAGCAGTTTGTGTTTTATTCTTTGTTCTTTGTTTGGTACCGTTCCATTGATATATACTTCTAGAGTATTGAAGTGTAGATTTCGCAGTAACCACTTTAATTATACAAAAAAAAAGTCTCTACCAGTGTTATTTTGGATTTATCCAAGGTAACATACTCTTTACAAGGTAAGAAACGAGCAAGGATCTGGGGTATCAACAAAATGCTGTGAAAAAGATGATAATTTAGCTTCGAAATTTGTTGAATTCTTTTGGGAATTACATTTCGAGCTCAGTTTTGTGGATGCTCTTCTTCATATGCCGAAAATTGCTTCAATGTTTAAAAGTCACCTAAATAACAAAGAAAAATTGTTTGATTTAGCTAAAACACCGGTGAATGAAATGTTCGGTGCTTATCCTAAAAAGTTGCCCGGAAAAACTTTAGAGACCCGGCAGTTTCTTATTCCATGCGATTTTCCAGAGATAGTTGAATGCTTAGCCTTGGCTTATCTTGGTGCAAGCATCAACTTGATGCCTCTTTCTATATGGAAGAAGCTCTCACTCCCCCGTAACTTTACTCCTACTCGAAGATTCTTGGAACTTGAGAATCCGATCGTACATAGGTCATCAGGTATTGCCGAAGATGTCTTTGTAAAAGTAGTAAAGTTCCATTTTCTGGCTGACTTTATAGTCGTTGATTATATTGTTGATCCTTGAGTTCCCTTAATTCTCAGGAGACCCTTTTTGAGAAAAGCATGTGCTTTGATTGATGTTTACTGTGAAGAATTAACTCTCCGAGTTGATGATGAAGCCATAACCTTTAAAGTTGGTCAAACTTCGAGATACTCCTACAATAATGCTAAATCGGTTAATCGAATCGATGTCATCGACGTTTCATGTGAGGAGTATGCTCAAGAAGTGCTCGGTTTTTTGGATAGTTCTAAAAGTGGCAATCCCACTCCGTCTTTAGATCCTATCCTTTCTACTTCTTTTCCCTCTCTCACTCCTTTTGAGGGAGGTGACTTCATTTTGGAAGAAATCAAAGCTTGTCTTACAAATGATTTAATTCCACCGGGAATTGATGATGCCGACTTTGATCCGGAGGGAGACCTTACTTTACTTGAGATTTTATTTAATGTGATCCATCATCTCCTACCTCTGAAGGAACTCCATTTTGTGGGAAAATTTTAAAAACGATAAAATATTCTATTGATGATCCATCGGAGCATGAGCTCAAGGATTTACATGCATCTTGAATAGTGTTTTTAGAAGGAATCGTAAAATTACCCGTCATAATTCTAAGAACTAAAGATGGAAAGAAAGTCTGCCCTTTTTAAAGGTTCTTAAATCACTCAAATAGCTTATCGCAGGAAAATTCTGACATTAAGGGTTATCGACGCTAGTTTTTGTACTATTAAGATCTTAATGGAAGGACAATTTCAAACTGGCGATTTAACATCAAAGGAAGGGTAAATCCGAAAATTATTGAGGTTATCAAAAGGAAGTTATCAAATTCTTGATGCCGGATTGATTTACCCTATCTCTAATAGTCCGTAGGTGAGCCCCGTTCATTGTGTGCCTAAGAAGGGTGGCATGATCGTAGTTGAAAATGAAGATAATGAGTTGATTCCTACAAGACTAGTTATCGGATGGCGTGTTTGTATTGATTACCGTAAGCTTAATGATGCCACTCGTAAAGACCATTTCCCGTTGCCTTTTATGGACCAAATGCTAGAACGTTTAGCAGGGAACGAATATTATTGCTTTTTAGATGGATTTTCTGGATATTTTCAAATTCCTATTGACCCGCAAGACCAAGAGAAGACTACCTTCACTTGCCCTTATGGGACGTTTGCTTACCGACGTATGCCTTTCGGTTTATGTAATGCTCCAGGCACGTTCCAAAGGTGCATGATGGCCATTTTCCACGACATGATCGAGGAAACAATGGAGGTCTTCATGGATGATTTCTCGGTCTTCGGGGATTCTTTCTCGTCTTGCCTTTCCCATTTAGACAAAATGCTAAAACGGTGCGAAGAAACCAACTTAGTTCTAAATTGGGAGAAGTGCCATTTCATGGTTAAAGAGGGCATTGTCCTCGGCCATAAAATTTCAAAGTCCGGGATTGAGGTCGACAGAGCTAAAGTTGATGTTATAGCTAAACTCCCTCATCCGACTTCCGTCAAAGGCGTTCAAAGTTTTTTAGGTCACGCCGGGTTCTATCGTCGATTTATTCAAGATTTTTCTAAAATCGCCCGGCCGATGACCCATCTTCTCAAAAAAGAAACTCCGTTTATTTTCTCGAAAGAATGTATTGAAGCGTTTAATATACTTAAAAAGAAGTTAACCGAAGCCCCGATTTTAGTTGCCCCCGATTGGGACCTACCATTTGAAATTATGTGCGACGCTAGTGATTATGCGGTAGGTGCAGTCTTGGGGCAACGTAAGACCAAACATTTTCAGCCTATACACTATGCAAGTAAGACCATGACGGATGCTCAAGCACATTACACGACTACAGAAAAAGAATTATTAGCCGTGGTGTATGCTTTCGAGAAATTTCGGCCTTACTTAGTCTTATCGAAGACCATAGTGTATACGGACCACTCGGCTCTTAAGTATCTTCTTGCTAAGCAAGATGCTAAACCGAGATTGCTCCGATGGATTCTCCTACTTCAAGAATTTGATGTCATTATTCGTGATAAAAAAGGAGCGGAGAATCTCGCGGCCGACCATTTGTCTAGATTAGAGAATCCTCATCAAGGTGATCTCAAAAAAAAGGAAATTACCAAAACATTTCCTCTCGAGACCCTTGGAATGATATCTTTTCATGGTGATTCTAAAACCTCGTGGTTTGCCGACATTGCAAATTATCATGCGGGAAATTTTGTAGGAAAAGGGATGTCGTCCCAACAAAAGAAGAAATTCTTTAAGGACGTTAAGCATTATTTTTGGGATGAGCCTTACTTGTTTAATATTTGTGCGGATCAAGTGATTAGGCGATGTGTTCACGGCCAAGAAGCCGTTGATATCCTCATGGCGTGCCATAATAGACCCACCGGGAGACATCATGGTGCGAACTACACCGCTAAGAATGTTTTTGATTCCGGTTTCTATTGGCCGACAATTTACTGCGATGCCCACGCCATGGTAAAGTCATGTGACTCATGTCAACGTCAAGGCAAAATCTCGCAAAAAGATGAAATACCTCAAAATACAATTCAAGTATGCGAGATCTTTGACGTATGGGGCATCAATTTTCTGGGACCATTCCCGTCTTCTCGAGGGAACAAGTACATTCTCGTGGCAGTTGATTATTTGTCTAAATGGGTTGAAGCAAAAGCGCTCCCCACTAATGATGCCCGAGTCGTTGTTAAATTCTTGAAATATCTTTTTTCCTGATTCGGAACTCCTCGTGCTATAATTAGTGATCGCGGTACTCATTTTTGCAATGACCAATTCGCAAAAGTCATGCTTAAGTATGGAGTTACTCATCCTCTTTCTACCACGTATCATCCACAAACGAGTGGACAAGTGGAGGTTTTAAATCGTGGTTTGAAACGTATTTTAGAAAGGACTGTAGGCAAAAATCGAGCTTCATCGGGTGCACTCCTTATAAGCTCGTGTACGGAAAAGCTTGCCATCTTCCTATCAAACTTAAACACAAGGCCTATTGGGCCTTAAAGCATTGTAATTTTGACCTTAAGACTGCGGGTGATCACCAGAAAGTTCAAATGAATGAATTAAATGAACTCCGAGATCTAGCCTACGAGAACTCTTTAATCTACAAAGAGAAAACGAAGAAGATTCACGACTCCAAGATTAAGAACCGCGTTTTCAACATTGGTGATCAAGTTCTTCTCTTTAATTCTCGATTAAAGATTTTCTCGAAAAAGCTTAAAACCCGTTGGACCAGACCGTTCACTGTTGCTCAAGTTTTCCCTTATGGAACCATCAAGTTATCTCAAAATGACGGACCAAATTTCAAGGTGAACGGTCATTGACTTAAACACTATTTTAGAGGGGACATACCACCGATGGCTGTCTCGGATCTCCAAACTTTCCCCATGGACTACTAAATTCGGGGTCGAGTTAAGCTCGTAACTCGGTTAACAAAAACAAGCGCTTTGTGGGTGGCAACCCATGCTTATCTTTAATAATACTATATTAATATACTATTTATTAATAAGTGTGATGTGAGGAGGCTCGCCTCTTCCTTTCTTGTGTTTCGTGTTTCGTTTTTTTATGTCCAGGATTGCCCGAATTATAAAGACTCTCGCGCTCATGGTTTTGTCCATCGTTCACTCGATCTTCCATCCTTCGCATGATTATATATGGGAATCCGATATCCTAGATCTTATTGATTAACGTTTATCTATTAGCATAATTAATAAACGGCTTTAGATTTGCGTAGAGACCCCTTAATATTTGGATTATGCCTTGAAATTAGTATGGGGTGACAGTCTCACATTGAGGACAATATGTAGTTCTAGTATGGGGGGGGGGGATATTTCAATTTGATCTTACTTGCATTTGCCTTGTCTTTGCGTAACCCTGTTTTCCACCAAAAAGATGTGATTTTATGCCAAAATTAATTTTTTTTCAAAAATAGAATAAGTGTTTAGACACATAGTTTTGTTTTTTTAAGTATAAATTTTAACTTGATCGAGCATATTGCGCTCTAGCTTGCCCCTTAACTTATATAAATTTAAGCTTTTGCTAGTCTTTTATACAAGAAGCTTTAAAACGTGAATTCTAGCTTAAAAAAAGCCAAGAGTTTCAAGTTTCAATAATAGACTTTAAATATGCAAAGCTTGTTTTATTAGACTAAGCATTCGCGGATCTTTTTCTTAAAAATTTTAAATTTGCGAAGAACGAAAAATGATAGAGTTTTATATAAGTTAGATGCTAAATATGGAGTAGTTGGATCTCTTTAGAGCTCATAGAGGTTAATTGTAGCTTTTTGCTCCCACCAGCTTAATAAACATTATATAATTGTTAATAAATACAATTGCTTTTGTTTTTGCGATTCTTAGTTTAGATCACTTCGTAAAGATTCCTTCTGGTGAAAGTATGGTACACATCGAGGTTTTGTCAGTGTTGTAGGAAAATAGGCTACCGATTCCTAATGGCTCACTACCGTTGTCTAGGTAGTTAAAAGACCACATGACTTGAAATTTGGCTATAATAATAATAATATAATAAACTGAACCTGAAATAAGACCACTACCTCTTGCCGGCTCATAACTGATATGGTAGTCGTTTAAAGGGTGGAGGTAATAATAATAATAATAAAAATGGTGGGCTGATAAAAGTTTACTGCCTCTTGCCGGCTCACAACCGATGTGGCAGTCTTCAAATGAAGGCCCATAGTAAGAATAATTATCCGAGACTGATAAAAGTTTGCTGCATCTTGCCGGCTCACAACCGATGTTGCAGCCTTCAAAAAGGTCGAGGATCACAGAGGTCGAAATAAGACTCCTGGACCATGGTCGGCTCGCATACCGATGTGGCAGTTGTTTAAAGGACCGAGTTTAATAATGTTGCAATAATATGAATAATAAGAATAAAGCCAAATTTCGACTCCAGGATTATCTAAATAAAGCCTTCGTCTCTGGACTCGTAGTTGAGTTGTTTCGGATGAAATAAAAAGGATAACCCCTAAATCGTGCGAAATTATAACCTTAATGTGGACCTTATTCTCACCATATCGTCTCTTTAGGAAAGGATTTAAATTAATTGTGGTCTAAACCAGGTTTACTTTATATGAATAAGAATTTAATTATTTGTCACCAATAATAAGAATAAAACCTTTAGAGGAGTTAGGAATAAGGGAGCGGAAAGTAGCTATGCATACACAATTAACATTTATGAGTAGTGTTAGCATTTTAACTTGTATTTAACAATGATTTCATTTTTAAGCTTGGTTTGGGGCAGGTGAAAAATCAAGGACGATAAATTTATTCTTTTAGTGTTTCTTTTTCCGTGAAAATATGATATGTATGAATGATAATAATAAATGTATAAAAATGGTAAAACGGGGAGGCTTTTCAAAACTAATGATTTCTTAATCCCCTTAGATGAACACTTATCTACTTTTCAAGGTAATTAGTCTAAAGGGGTTGGAATTTTTGCTTTTCTAAGTTTGTATTTATGACATTGCGTGAGGACACGACAATAGCTTAGTATGGTGAATTTTTGATATGTTTTTAATCACATATCATTTTACCTTACTAAAATAAGCTTAAAAGACCAAAAAATACATGAAAAATGCAGTGTATATGTATGTTTTGTCAATTGTGTCTTGCAGGTAATAGATATTCAATAAAAGGACAAAAATGAAGCAAAACAGACAAAACTGAGCACGGGATTGGAAAGAGCACAAAAAAACCGAAGCTGACAGCGTACCCATATTCTATGGACCAACCCGGGCCCACTTAATGGGCCGGGTCAGCCCACAACTTATAACCTTAATTATATAAGCCCATGATTTAATTAAAAGCCCAATCCCTTTTCTATATAAACAAACAGCCCAACATCAAAAGTTATAAAAGTAAGAAGGCCCAAGTCCAAGTCAAAGATACAAGGACGGGGTCAAAGTTACTATTCCATCTTCATTTTCCCTCCCATATTTCACCATTAACGAAACCAAGGTAAAATCAGCCAAACGCACGCATCAAAATACTTCTAGAAGATCTTTCTGACACCACTAACACCCTCCATATCCACACTGGCAATCCCACACAACCCCACTGGCCAATCAAACGTGTAAGCAATCTAACAGATGAAAAGATAAGGATTAAGAGGCGGTTATTGATCAAAGGCCAATATTAGAAGATGAGAACGCTCTCGGAAGGCTAAAAGGTTCTCCTCTCCCCTATAGATAGAGGGCTTGTTGGGAATTATAAATTGAGTTGATTATTACAAAACATATTAAAGATGAAGGACCTACAAGACAAAGCTGGAATTCTTCAAAAGATGGAAGATTTTGAAGATAAAGATCAACATTAATGCTTGAGGGGAAATCACACAGTGAAGAGGCATCTAGTGTAAGGTTTGAGTAGGAGTAGTGTAGATTAGCTTATAGCTTATTTTTCCAGCTTCTTGTCATTTATTTTATGCAATTTCCTTTTCAGCAATGTAATTTCCTTTTTCATTTAATAAAATTCTGTTTCTTTAATTCCTATCTTAAATTTCAATTTACATTTATGTAATTTACTTTAAAATGTGTTTGGATGTCATTTAAATAAGCAATAAGCTCTTTTATTCATTTAAGCTTTAACTTATTCAGTTAAGCTTCTAATAGCTTAACTGAATAAGCTACTCTACTTCATCTTTCCAAAATTCTGTCAATTAAGCTCTCTTATGGATGATAAACCAAACAGGGAAAGGCTTGTGAAACCTTACTAGCTAGA
Organism: Tanacetum coccineum; assembly: GCA_026074375.1. Taxonomy (NCBI): domain Eukaryota; kingdom Viridiplantae; phylum Streptophyta; class Magnoliopsida; order Asterales; family Asteraceae; genus Tanacetum; species Tanacetum coccineum. The sequence goes on along the minus strand of BQNB010078830.1, from coordinate 18,497 downwards.
GCTAGTTGATAAGCTCTATTGAGCATATTAGTTCCCTGTTTAGCTAGGACAAAGGTACTATCTCTTTTACTTTAAATTTAGCTTATTGTCTAATTTGCTTATTTTCTGCTTATTCTCTGCTAATCATTGCTTATATTTGCTTAATTTGCCTTTTAATAACTTATCATGTTAGTTTTAAGCATAGTTTTAAGTTTAGAAAGAGTTTAGATCATGATTGCTTGATTTTAGTTAAAACTGCTTAATTTAGTTTAGCTTATTTAGAAGTACTTATTGGTCTAAAGTTTTTGCTTATCTTTCATTATTATGCTTAGTTAATAATCTGTTTTCAAAAATTAGGTCTTCTTAGAATTTCTTTAAGTTTAAAATGAGGTTTTATAGTCTTAAAGGGGTGTTTGGCACAAGCAGTTAAAACTGCTTGTGTTGCTTTTAGTTATTAAGTCAAGTTTGATTAAGCTCAAATTAAGTCTTAGGTTTAGTTTTAGTAAGTCTAGTATTAGTTTTCTTAAGTTTGTAGTCTGTTTTGTAAGTTTCTTAAATCTGCCATTTTAATAGTTTCCTAAAAAGCCTAATTAAGATAGGTCTTTTAATATGCATATCAAGTGTTGTTTTTGTGCTTAAACCAACTCAAAATTTATCAAAATAAATCTGTTTTGGAATCATTTAAGCTAAGTTTAACCTTTTGAGTTCTATTGTCAAAATCTGTCAAGAGTTTTGAAGGTTTTTCTTTAGGGACTGTTAAGATTGATTCATAGCATAATGTTAGATAATTGTTGTTTTGTCTAGTTTGTTGAATGTTAAATTTTAGCTGTTTTAAGTTTTTCTCTATATTGTCAAAGTATTTTAGAGTCCAAAAGCTTTGTTGCAAAAAGGTCAATCAGCATAAAAAGTCATAAGAATGTCTAGTATGTAGTCTGTTTTTATTTGAATTTTCAGCTTATTTAGTTGTTTAAATAGCTCAATTTCAGTTTCTAGTTGCTTATTGGGTAAAGGTCTTTAGTTGTTGTTAACTTTTTGTCTTTAATTTTGCTTTTAAAGTCTTAATTTTAAGCTTAAAAGAGACCTTTATTTTCAAAAAGTCAAAAGCAACTAGTGTAGTCTGTCACTTTCTTTAAGTCTTTTCTTAGCTTATTTGTTTAGCTTATAATTTGTTTTTAGATTATTTGAGTTCTCCTAGTGTAATTTCTTATTTGATTTTAGCTTTTAACCTTTTTCCTTAAGCTTATTAAGCCTTTTTAATAGCTTAAAATCTGTCAAAATCCATTTATTAGGTCTGCTGTCTTTAAGCCTTCTTATGTTTTTAGCTTATTTCTTTTTGCTTATTTCTAGTTAATAATGCTTATTAGGTCTAAGCTTTAATCTGTTTCTAGCTTATTTGTCTTTGAGTTAGCTTATTTTGTTTTATAGCTTAATCTGCCAAAAGCTAAAAAGCTCTAAAAAGCTCTAAAGCTTTTTAGCTATTCTGAGCTTTTTATTGCTTATTTCTGTGCTTATTTAAGGTTTTAAGAAAAAATCATTTCACAAAAGTTGCTTATTTTAGTTTAAAGTTTATGTTTTAAAAAGAAAAAAAAATTGTTTTATAAAAAAGGGTGGCCACAGGTTTCGAGCTTGTGACCTCCCCTTTATACCCCCAACGATTTAACACACACTCTCACTGTCAACTGCCCTTGAGTCTTTTTCGTTTTAATACTTGCACCATTTAATACTTATGCTTTAATCCCCAGTTTTACTTATCAGCTTATTTAAGCTTATTTACCTGCGTATTTCAACTGCTTTTCCAAATCTTTTATTTTTTTTTAGATTTTAATTAGTTCAAAGTACTTTTCATAAAAATTTCAGATTTTTAATATTTTTATATTATTTTTAGATTAAATCTGTTTTTAATTCATAATAAATAAAATAAAATTCAAAAAATAAAATTATTTTTTCTAAAATTATTTTTAATCATTTAGGACTTAAAAAAAATAAATTTGCATTTTTAGGGTTAAAATTTGATAATTTAAGTTTTTAAGTCGCGTTTTTAGATTCTCGTTTTTGTTTTTAGCTTAATTTCTTAATTGCTTTAATTGTTAATTTAGTTTATCTTTATTTGCTTTTCATTTGCGTTATTAGGTTTAGAATCCAAAATCAAATCTTAAATGACAATCAATCTTGATTCCCGACAAAAACGTGAAATTCCATTCACCTCTCACCGAGGAGAACGATATTGTGTTGATTACTTATTATTCTTTCCTAAGAATAATTTGTATAATACTTAGCTTACGTATACGTATATGTATTATATATATTATACATTTGAGGGTACGTGTTATAGACCAAAATCAATATATGTATATATATGTATGTATATATATATATATATATATATATACATATATATAAATATATATATATATAGCCTTATAATTACATAGAAATTTCCATAGCATGAACTAATTATATAGCCTTACCATTTTGACTTTGCATAGTCATACTTGTCGTATGAATCAATCATATAGTCCTATAGTTTTGACTTTGTATATTCTTAATGAATTAAGCTTATAGTTTTTTCTACTTTTCTTTTAAATGAATATCGTGAAAAACTAAATCTATATATCTACTTTTATGTGCTCGGTAGCTATACACATGATCGCTTGTAAATAATTCTCTTTTAATAATTTCCATGTTTTCTTTATTTCTTTTGATAGATTCTTGATAATGTTTTATTTTTCTTTTAATATTATAATGATATATACTCATTTTAATTTATCTGTTCGTAATGATCTATTTCTGAACGTTTATAATTATAAGTATCACTAAAATCATCACTTTTATTATCATTTTCATATAAAGGTTTGGGTATAGATTGGTTAAAATCTACACCTTTAAATTTCATAGATTGAGACCTTCTAAAATACATGTTATCATCTGACATAATATTTGAAGATTCAGGTATATATGTCGAATGCCTAGATGACTCTGCTTTATTATTTCCAAAATTTATTTCTATATTACCATCATTATCTTCTAAAATATTAGTTGGTTGATTATTTAATTTTAAAGGTTTAGGTTGAACTAATTCTTCTAATTTCCAAGTATGATTTCTGGTTATTTCATCCCATTTTAATCTTTTAGGTACACATACTTTAGAATTTTCAAGATTTGCTTCAAAAAGTATAGTTTCATTCCTAGTTGCTTTTATTTTAGCACGAGGTTCTATAGTTGTAGTCATGGTTTTATAATATACTCTATATATTACTACTAATGGGTCAAAACCTTCTTTTATTTCTATATTTTGAGTTTTAATATTTAAAGTTGATACATCTAATATATTTTGATCAAATAAAGATACAATATAATTTGGATAACAATTAAAATATATTAGACCATTACATATATTAGATTCTGCTAATGCTAATAAAGACTGTTTAAACTTTAATAATCTAACATCTCTTAACATAATACATATAGGGGCATCAATTCCAATTCTAGTTAATGGTTTTATAGCTACTTGTACTAAACTAATATGTAAATATTTATAAAGTTTTCTATGTTCTTTAATAACATTTTTTGAAAATAATTTTATACTTTGATGACTTTGCAATAAAGGTAAAGTTTTTTTAGTAGTTTTTATAGAAACCAGTCAAATGATCTGTAACACCCCCAAAAATAGGTCGCAGCGGAATATGTTTTCGGGAGCGTTACTTCATAATACCATTGCACAAGACATGAGAGAACGACCTCTAAACGTGTCGTTTGAAAAGTAATCTTGTATTGTTTAGACTCCAATGCACATCAAGTAAGCCAAGCATCTAATTCACCTGAGAAAAACATGCTTAAAAGTGTCAACATAAAGTTGGTGAGTTCATAGGTTTTTGTAAGTATACATGTTGAACCAAAGTTTCGTAAAGTATGTATGACCGTTTCAATCCTTGTATATTCCTCAAAAATGTATGTATGAATGTTGGAAATCAAAGAGTTGTAAAGTATGCATGACCATTTAAATACTCAAATAGTCACCAAAACGTATGTATAGTTGGACCCCCATTGTTCAAAGTATGTATTGCCACTTTATTCAAGGCAACGTAAATATTCCTGTGTGTATAAAACAATGATTACGATTACTTTAAGTTTATGAAACCACTACTCAGACTTATATGCCACTTTATTCAAGGCACCGTATTTGTTCGTGTTCGTGTATGTGTAGTTCTTTGCTCCGACATGCTATAACGTTCGTTTGTCCAGTGATAGCTAATCACCCGAACGGGGCTGTCACACCCAAATAGATCTATTTTATAACATCCGCGCTCACCCTCCAGGTAATTCACAGTTCATTCCGCTTAAGCTAATCCGTAATCATTTGGGTAAAAGTAACATAATGTCCTTGTTTTCAAAAATATAGTGAAACAAGCAATGTATTTTGTCCCAAAATAAGTAATTGAGTATGTAGACCAGTTTGTAAAACGAATCATAAATGCACGGATAATGAATTTAAATTAATCATGAAGTAAATTTGTAACAAGCATGTTCTCACCCCAAAATTTATAAATTATACATAAAATAAGTAAATCGTGGGGGCTATAAACTCACCTCGAGTGGATGAGTTAACAAGGTAAATCACAAAAAATGCGTCACGAATACGCCC
>BQNB010078829.1:1307-30435 GCA_026074375.1 Tanacetum coccineum | reverse complement strand
GATCTACTACTCCATTTTCAACTTTCTCTTTTATGAAGTGGAATCTGATGTCAAAATGTTTTGATCGAGAATGTTGAACATTGTTGTAGCTGTGATCTCATCCAAAGGACTTGAGCACAACAGCCAGATAAGGCTATATATTCAGCTTCCGTACTAGATATCACAACGCTTTTCTGCCTTTTTGATGACCAACTAACAAGCCTTTTTCCCAATAATTGTATACTTCCAGATGTACTTCGTCTAGTATCTTGGCAACCAGCATGATCAGCGTCTACATAAGCTGCTAGAGCAATAGAAGAATCCTTTGGATACCAAAGTCCCCTATTAATGGTTCCCCTTAGGTATTTAAAGATTCTTTTTACAGGATGTAAGTGTTTTATGGTAGGCATTGCCTAATACCAGGCACACATGCATACAATAAATGTTAGGTCTGGTCTATTGGGTATGAGATACATAAGGGTGCCAACCATTCCACGATAGTGTGTAGGGTTAACAAATTTCCCTTATGTATCTTCATCCAGTTTGGATTTCTTCACTATGGGAGTATCCATGGGGTCACTAGATTCCATACCATATATTTTTTTTCAAAGATTCTTGAGCATATTTAGATTGGTTTAAAAAAATGCCTCTGGGACTTTGTGAAATCCATAGTCCTAGAAAAAAATGATATTTTGCCCATCATCGACATCTTAAACATTGAACACATTATTTTTGAAAATTGGTCACATAGTTCAGGTGTAGTAGACGCAAATATTATATCATCAACATAGATTTGTACCAGGAGAATGTCTTTGCCTTGTCTTCTGATGAACAATCTGGGATCCACGGTTCCTTTAGAGAATTCCTGAGAGAGTAGAAACTTCAACAATAGATCATACCACGCGCGAGGAGCTTGTTTCAACTAATTGAGATCCTTCTTAAGCTTGTACACATGATTAGGATTATCTTGATTTACAAACCTTTCTAGTTGGCTGACATAAACTTCTTCGCGCAGAATGCCGTTCATGAATGCCCACTTAACATCCATTTAGTAGACGATCATATTCATGTGAGCAGCATATGCGAGGAAAGAGCAAAGGATTCCTCAAAATCAATTCCCTCTTCTTGACGGTAACCACGAGCAACCAAACGAGCCTTGTTCTTTAGAATTCCTCTTAATTCATCAAGTTTCACCTTGTAGATCCATTTTAAAGTAATAACCATCACTTTATCTGGACGAGGAACGAGTTCCCAGACTTCAAGATGTTCAAATTCATTAAGCTCCTCTTGCATTGCTTCAATCAAACATGCTTGAGTTAATGCGTCTTTATAGTTCTTTGGTTCAACTGATGTGAGAAAGGCATCGTACTAACAAAATAAAGCTTGTTCATGGAGTTGGAGTCTTGTGGAAACAGGTCTTTCGAGTTCACCGATGATGTTGTCTAAAGGATGATACTTGGTCCATTTGGTAATGTGTTCTGAGTTTGGAGCAGCAGTTTGCACAACAGTAGGAATAACATCCGAAGAAGAAGATGCTTTAAAATTGTTTTCTGGAATTGGAATACCAAAGAACGGATCGTTATTCATATGTGCAACATCTAATTCATGATTGTCTTCTTTAACATTGTTAGGAATGATAAGAGATTAAGTTTCGGGTTTTGTTTGAGAGTTACTAGGTGATGGTGCATCTTGGTCAACTGTTGTTAAGGAAGGTGAACCGGTTGATACAGCGGGTTCTGGAGCAACTACTTCAGCAATTAGAGCAATGACTTCAAGGGCTGGGTGATCAACACTAGGTGTAGGAGTGAGTAATTTATTAAACAGCAGTTAAAACAAAAGATCCCAATCACTTCTCGAAGGTGGTACAAACGGTGTTGAAGGAAGAGGGTTTGGCACGAGTCCTGAACTAATTGTTGCAGGAGTCATCTCATGAAGTACGGGTCCTGAACTGCTTTGTTCAGAAGCCATTGCAGCCAGCTCATCAAAATCTACATGAATTGTCTCAATGATTCGTCTGGTACATCGATTTTAAATTTGAAATGCTTTCTTTGTAGATGCATAGCTAATGAAAATACAAATATCAGCTTTTGGTTGTAACTTACCCAAGTTCTCACTATCATTTGTCAGATAGCAGAGTGCACCAAATACATGGAAAAATGATAATTCGGGAGGTTTGTCATATAAAAGCTCATATGGTGTTTTGCCGTGATGAAGACGTATGATGGAACGATTTTAGGTGTAACATGCGGTAGCAACTGCTTCTGCCCATAAGAATAATGGTGCTTTTGCATAAATCAACATTTTGCAGGCAACTTCAATTAGCGTATGATTACGTCTTTTAACAATACCATTTTGCTATGAAGAGCGAGCAACAGGTGTTTCATGAGAGATGCCAACCTTCTTATAATATTCACGCAAAGTTTGATTAACAAATTCAGTTCCATTGTCTGTTCTGATTCTACGGACAGGCACTTTAAGCCGCACTTGGATCATCTTGAGAAACTTGATTATGAAATATGGAGCTTCATCTTTTAACCTTAAGCATTTAACCCATGTAAATTGAGAGTAATCATGGACAATGACGAGGATAACTTATTTCCATTAACACTTGCGACACGCATTGGTCCATAAAGATCCATGTACAAAAGATAGAGTTTTTCTTGGTTGGTATCTTTAGATTTAGGTTTGTAAGGTTTCTTCTTGCTTTTGCCCATTGCAAAAGCATAACACAGATGGTCCTTTTCAAATTTTAGCTTAGGGAGACCCCGAACAAGACCATGTCTAGCTAAATGGTTGATTGCACCAAAGTTTAGATGAGACAAATGTCGGTGCCATAGCCAGGACTTAGTCTTTGAGGCCTTTGACAAGAGACATATAGGAGAGGATGCCATCATATCTCCAAGAGATAGAGTATACAGATTGTTTCCTCGAGATCCAGTCAATAGATCAACACCTTCTAGATTATGAATGAAGCAGGTGTGTTGACGAAAAGCAACTTCAAGGTTCAAATCACAAAATTGCCCAACGGAGAATAAGTTGTGTCCAAGTCCTTCCACATAGTAAACCCTTGAGATCGTAACATTCCCAATCTGATAATCACCATATCCCAATATCTTTGCCACGTGATCATTTCCGAATTTGACTGTACCCAAAAATTTATTGACGAAATTGGTGAGCTGAGAGCGATCTCCGGTCATATGCTTGGAGCAGCCAGAGTCCAAATACCAGAGAACAATTTGGACGACCTGCATTCATCAAGAGAGGAAGATGGAACATCGGAAACTATAGATCCCCAAGATTGACTGGGTTCCTTTTTGTTAGCAGATACAGATTTAAGAACCTTAGATTTGCTAACAGGAACATTAGTTTTAGATTTCCTAGGTTTCCTTGAGTAAACCAATGTTACAACAGGCTTAGGTGTTTCATTTTCTAGAGCAGTTGGTTTCCTAAGGGGTACTTCAGTAGTTGTGGTAATCCTAGTTAAAGGGCACGCATTTCCTACTATAGTGAAGGTCTGACCAGTAGGTCTCCAGATGTATCCAATATTTGTAAACACCTTTCCTGTTGGTTTCCAAACTTTTCTCTTTGAACTTTTCTTAATAGATTTAGATTTATTACGAGCATTCACATTATTGATAAAATCAAGAACACACAAATCATGATTATCAGAAAGCATGCAACCATTACACTTAACACATTTAATTTCAAAATTCGCATTAAGATTGGAATGCTGCACATGAGCAGTTCCTTTAGGTTCAACAAAACAATCTTTATTTTTCAAACTAGATTTAACTTTCCTAAGGTGGGCTTCTACTTTATTATTCTGAGTACTACTTGGTGTTTGCTGATTCTTATTTTTCTTTGTATTGCATGAAGGCTGTGATCCACTAGCACTAGTAGATGGTTTTACTCCTGTAGAAGATAAAATAGGTTTGTTAGAAACTAGGTTTGATGTAGAGGCTATTTTTGTGATTTTGTTTCCTGAGGATGTGACGGGCTCAGTGAATCTAACTCTTTTATTCTTGTTCTTTAGGGTCATAGCCACTAATTGTTCACCATAATTATTGATACTAGGGCAAGTTTTACTGATGTGTGTAAGCAACTCCTGAATTAGTTTAGCATACCTACAGGCAGATTCTAAGGAATGATCTAGTGGATATTTTGATTTAACATGTTCAACTAGATCCCTAAGAACTGCAGCTTCTTCCTGAGTGTGCTTAATATAGGCAGAGTGAGCTGTCCTTTTATTCAACAATTTAGGGGTTATTGGTTCCACATCAATCTTAAGCATCTCTGGTTCAATAGTGTGTTTCATAACAACATTATCAACTAGCGATTTTCCTTTATGTTTCCTTAAGTCATCCGAGCTGTAATTTCCAAAACTTTTTCCTGAAGACTAGCATTTAAATCAGAGATTTCCACAGACTTTAGGTTGACTTGATTAATTAAATCATCACATTGTTCTTTTGATCGAATACGTGCTGGTTTAATCGAGTCATAAAGTTGCTTATAGGTCTGTTTCAAATGCTCATTCTCAGCAATAAGCTTCGACACCCTATGATCCAATTCAATATTTATTGTTTCAATCTCCTCTAAGTCCTTTTTAATCTTATCCTCATTCATTTTTCCACTTAGAGTTTTAATTCTCTCTTTCAACTTCTTTATGACCGTGTCTTTCTCTTGGGACTGAGCTTTCAATTCATTTAATTCAAACAATTGATCAAAACTTGGAGCACTTTGATTTGAAACAGAATTGTCCCTTTGAAAAATTTCCTGATTAAGTTGAGTATCAACTTCTAAAGAGATGCAATGTTTTTCAAGAGTGGTAAAACTTTTGAACAGTTTATCGTAAATCTCTTTTTCAACGAAATCCTTTTTGTTGAGAAGCTCAGTCTCAAGTTTGAGACACTTTTCACATTCATTCACATTCACAGAAGCAATATCCACAGAAGAATTCATAATTATGTTCACAATATCATTGTTAATGACTTGTTCTAAGAGTCGTTCCGTGTTTTCGTGTAAACTTGATATCCATTTTAACTTCAAAATGTTTTTGGACTCTAAAGGATGTTGTTCCACAAGCCGATTCCATTTGATAAAGACATTTTGGACTTCAGAAAGTTCATCAATTAAATAATTACGAATGTAATTAGAACAAGTCCTTCAGAGCTTTTACAAAATGGAATTAAATTCAGCCTAAAAACAACCCTTTTGTATGTTCAAACCCCCACGAGTCCTCCGTAATAGCTGTGGTCATGGTTCTTTCTTTGACAATTACATCAAAACCAACAAGATGGTGTTTGAGTTTCTTTAAACTCGTATTTACCATGCTGACTTTAGGAATTTCTTTTGGAACCTCAACTTTGGTGGGTCTATCAGAAGGATTAGGATCTAAAGAATTTATAGAATTCTGAGACCAAAAGGCTTGTTCAGCAGATAATTTAGTTTGTGGAACAAATCATTTTTCAAAATCCATTAGAAAGTTAGTGAGAACACATAATCACTGGTGTGTATTTAAAGATACTTTCTTTTCTAAAACCATTGGATCCTGCTTAGTTTTAACAACCTTTTTTGAACGACTCTCTTCAGCAAGCATAAGGGTCTCTTTGGAGTCAGGAATCACAATAAACTAAGTTCTTAATGACATTACCATCATAAAGCTTGGGTCTCCAAACAGTTGACTATATCTTCAATAGAAAGATTTTTTGAAAACCTAAGCTTGCTTTATGGTATGAATCATAGAAAAACTGTAGTTTCGTTAACTTAATGAACAGTTGTGCTGATTGATCTCTTTTTATAAACAATATTTAAGTAGCGGTTTAGTTCATCTTTTCTAAAGCAATTTCTCTATCAATGTTTCTAGATTCTTCTTTCTTAAAATCATTTTTGAGAAGAGTAACTGTTTGCATTAAAGATTCCTTTCTATTTACATGTTCTTAAGAGTTTTGTTTATACATCAATCTCTACAGACTGGTCATATGAATCTGAAACATTTTCTTTACTCATTAAAATCACCATGTTGTCCCTTCTTTCAAAACATTAACCTTGTTCTTTTATATATTTTAAGCTCTAGCAGTTAAAGTATCATTAGAAACACTTTTATTTTGTCCATATATATCTGAGTACAATTGGTTACTAGGTTTTACATTATTCAATCACAGATAATATTAGTGCATCTTTCGTGGGCAGACGATTAGAATTCAAACACTGCCTTTGAGATTCTTCACATACTGAGAATAAGGAAGATATTGCTACATTGGTTATTTCAGTTCTGAATAGTCACAACATTTGACTGATCAAAAGACGGTTTCAACCTGCATACCCTTGATATCATATTGTTTTCCACATATCAGGATTAAATACCCCCTACCTCAGCGAGAGCATCTGAACCAAATGAATAAATTCTCCCATGATAGCAACTTTAGAAATGTTGAGTTCAATCACAATCAGATCATATACATCCAAATCATCGGCTTGATAAGCAGCATTGTGAGTAATGACAGTCTGTGTGGCTTGACCTTCTGCAATTCCTAGATCTGCCAAAAATGCTAGTTCCTCCTCATGTAGAATTTTACCATTTGCTTGAGCTTGAACCAGCAACACTTTATCCTTAAACCATAATCATCCCAATTTTCTTTTAGGTTAAGTGCAATGTTAAGACATGTATCCTTTCCCATTTGCCAGGATGTAACAAATAACAGTCCTCTTGTTTCCTGAATTGCTTCACTTGCTCCTGAAGTGTAAGGTCCTATGGTACCCGTACAAAAGAAAAATTTTCTCCCCTGACTGTTGTAAATTTACTCTTCCATCATTAATGGTACTTGTTGCCTAGAGGTTTGGGGTACGAAGTTTCCTCACTAGTTTGTTGGTAGTAGGATAGCAAGATTGACTACATCAATAAGAGAATGACATCATATGGTTATGCATCATGGATCGTTACCTTCTTAGAACACTAGACAGTTAACCTAAGTCTATTGGGGGAAATTTAGTGGAGTTGGATAACGTGGAGCATATTCGATTTGAGGAATGATGATGGTGAGAAAAATGTTAGGTGAACTAAGATTGAATAATCTTAAGATGGCTACTGAGTGAAAAGAGGTGTTGATGATTGATTGTTTGAGTAATGTTGAGAGACTGATAAGTGATCCATATTGTGAACTAATATAGTGAAACTTTATGGGTTGAAATTAGAGTATTATATGAGTTCTGAGTAGTTTTTTGAAGATTTGTAAGCAAGCGGATCGGATTTGTGTTCAGCTTAAACAAACTCATTTGCATAAATTCGTTGTTTGTCCCAAATAAGATGAAGCTGATCAATATTAGTTTTTGTGTGCAAAACCCAAACCAGTTTGACTCCGTCACAAATTTGCTCCACTCAGGAGGAAGAATTCAAAAACTTGTGTTTCACAGAAATTATTCCAGTTGTCACAGTGTAATGTTCATGTCATTGAGCAGCAAGTGAAATTCTCAAGTACAAATCACGGTAGTGTTTCCTCCCTTCATATAACGAACTTATCGAATTCATCATAAAGTTTAGCACTTGTTCTTTCATATTTGTCAATGAATTCCTTGCATGAGAAGTTGAATTCTTCCAAAGTTCCTTGTGATTCGATGATTTCGTAACAAGTTCCATAAGACCTGTGGTGGTAATCATTGAGAAAGATATTTGTGCTTTGACATCACAATCAACTTAAATTGCATCTGCATAGTCACTTTTATAGAGTATTTTCCTTGGCCTAGGGTCATAACATTTTCCTCATTTGTAGGCCAGTTAGTTGGACAATTTTCAGACAAATACAAGGATCATTCTCGACCATGGTTGTTCTATTCATCATTATACGCTCCATCTGCTTTTCTAAGAATCGTAACATATCTTTTTTCCCAACATAGAGACGATTGTCCAGCACCCAAAAGAATCGCTTTGTCAGCAAGCAGGAGTCGTCATAGATAAATTTGTATGTAAAAAGATTACTTGTTGATCGAACAGTGGTAGAAAGAAATTTGTATTTAATGAAGTTGCCTTTAAGGTTTTATTAATTCTGAAACTACACAGATTTTACAATTCTTGACAAAATCGGGAAAAACACTGTTAATGTTTCACGAGATTTATGAGTCAAAGAAAAAACCAAAATTTTATAACTTAAGAAAGTCAGTTCAAACCCAAAATTAGGTAGTATGGTAAACACTAAATTATAGTAGTTCGTTTTGCAAAACTAGTAGTTCGGTTATAACTAGAAAGTAATAGTTCGATTATAACTAGAAAGTAGTAGTTCGGTTAACACTGAGATTATAGTAGTTTGGTTCTAACTAAAACTAAGTAGTTCGGTTTACCCTAACACTCAGTAGTTCAGTTTACACTAACACTTAGTAGTTCGTTACACATAAACTTAGTAGTTCGTTAAAACAAAGCTTAAGAGTTCTTGAAAACTAAAACTCATAATTTGGTTTACACTTAACATCCAAGTAGTTCGTAGAATACTAAAAGTAGTTATTTTGGTTTAAAACTGGTTCGAAACTCAAACTTGTAAAAACATAAAAAGACACTTTTTTGATGATTGATTTGCAAAAATTCTTGTAAAACTAGTGTTACTAAGCCTATAGGAACAATAAAAATGTAAACTTTAAGGTTTTTAAGCCGAAAAATTTAAAATCAAGATTTGTACTTTCTAAAGCTTTTTGAACACAAAAGATGAACAAAAATGATATTTCTTTGATTCAAAGCTGTACACTACCTAAACCTAATCCTAGAAGATACTAGTTCAGATTTACCAAGGAAAATCATCCTTTAGTGGTACACAATAGATTTGAAAAAGACAAAAAAAAGAAAAAGCGATTTGTTTCAAGAAAACAACCACAACCAAAAATGAAACACAAAGACTAAACATAAACCACGACCACTCCTGGCTCTTGATACCATTTAAAGACTAATTAAATAACATACATGGTAGAGGGAAAGAAGGTGAATCGTAGTGAGATGAGTGGTTGGATGAACACTTTAAGAGAGAAATATTAACATAGAAATTAAAATGCATATAGAATGTTGAAAAAGGAACCACCCAAACGACCTCATCCAAGGCATGGAAAAGAGGTGTATAAATACTATACTTTGGACGTGGCTTGCCTTCATGGGTTTGTCCATGGCTTTTACTAACTCCCTAGTAAAGTTCCAAAAATATCTTAACGAGCTAACTACAGTTATCTATGGAAGTGATCGACACTTTCATGTTCCTAACATAAAGCCAACTTGCGAAAATGATGTCTTGTGCAGAAAGTAAAAATAGAGGATTTTTAGTAAACGAATACATACGTGTGAGCTTGATGGTTTGAAGTAATGTTGGAAGTTTTACTCTAATTCTCAGTTGTTCCTTCATTTTCAATCGTATTCTATGCTCAATATCAACATATCATATACTCATACATGTTAACTATAAAATTACATATTATTTGATATTGTTTTGTACTTCATACATGTTAACTATATGATGAGGTGTCATTTTATACACTATTTCTGGGTCATTTAACCCCTTAAATCATGCAAATATGCCCAGATTACTGCTAATTTCATTGTTTCTCAGGTTTTTAGCACTCAATGGATGGCTTTGGAGAAATACACGAGACCTTGGGCTCATTGGAAAAGAAACAAACAAAGTACTGAACTACACCAAATCTCTTAAGAATTAGCATACGTGGCCTAGAGACGGCGTCACAGCATAAAGCCGACGCCGTAGTGATCTATATAGTGACGGCGTCAGGAAATTTCGCGAAAGGTGTCATGACGTGCCGACTTAAAGAGATCTAGAAATCACTACTGGCGATGACGTTAGGATTTCTAATTGCTAAGCGACGCAGTCCATCGATATCTCTATAACAATAAATCCTTATTGGGTTTAAGTGTGTAACTTTGTATAAACTTAGGGAGACGAGCCCTAGTCATTCTAGCAGCTTTATATGTCGTTTTTAAGGCCTCAAAACCATATCATACTACCTTGAATGCATGTTTTAATCAAGTAAGGTTATTCACTATTAATCATTCAATAGGTCTAATGTGTTTGTTTGATTAGATTTATCTTCTTGCTTCTTTATAACATGCGATGCGAACCTCCTTTGTATATTATCTATAATTGCATGAAACTTAGGTGTAGATCCTTTTGATGTTGCTTCTTGTTGATGAATGTGCGCGTTAGGCTTTTATAAAACCAACTTTTGTCTGTATCGCTGTTGATATGTCTAGGGAAACGCAGTAGTGTAGAAAGGATACCATCAGTAACAGCTTCAGACATCTTACCCTATTATGTTGATCCCATCTTAAGTTATTTCACATGCCATTTAATAACTCTTAAGGGGCCTTTGTAATATCTTCATAACTAACCTTACTTGTGCCGTTCCCTAACAAAATATTAAAAAAGACGGCAAGTTCGTGTAATCCGTTCAATGACCTAGGAAATTACTTACACAAACATCATCACAAGTGTGACAAGACAACGATTCTAGGAGAAGCAAACTGGGAGTAAGTTCAATGTTAGGTAAATTCATTTGTTTATCATAAAGTTTATCACCAGTAGTTTAGATAATTAAATTATTTAGTTATTAAGTTAAACAAATCAACCTCATCAAACCATAAATTTACTTGCTATTCATAAAATATAAAAACACAAAAAAGAATCTTCTCTCAACCCCTAGAATTCTGTTAGACCGTGATCAGGCCTTCCCAACCTATTCCCCTAGAGAACGATAACAACCCCCGAGTCTTGCCTATACTACACTGCAACGACTACGTACACTGCCCAGGGGATTGTAAAACTTCATGTGAAGTCTTCGTAACCCTCACATCAAGTTTTTGCTGCCGCTGCGTGGAGAATAGTTAGGTTTCGATCATAGTTTAAATTAGTTCTACTTACTTGAATCCTTTCAAGTGAGAATTTAATTCCGTGTATTAGCTTTTTTGTAGTCTATTTTTTCTTTATGTTAATTGTTTCGTAATCCTTTCTCGTCAACCACCATAGGAGACGCGAATCCTATCCGTACCCTTGAAGATTACTCCAAACCTAGCCACGAGGGCTACAGGAATACCATTGAGCTTCCCGTAGGGAACAATGTGGTACCTCCCGGTTGGTGCAAAACGGATGCTCATTCCACGAACTTCGGTCCGAGGATCTAAAGCAATACCTCAAGGATTTCTTAAAACTTGTGGACTCACTTAACCATGACAGTGAAAACAAGAAAAGAGCGCGCCTGCGTTTATTTCAATTTTCCCTTCGTGATCAAGCTAGAAACTGGCTTGAACGTCTTCCAGCAGGATCCATCACCACATGGAAGGATCTTACTACTCGTTTCCTTGCTCAATTCTTTCCACCGGGAAGAACTGCAAAACTCCGCAATGATATCCTGATATTCCAACAACATCAAGGAGAATCTCTCTCAAAATCATGGACTCGTTTCAAGGACTTACTACAAAAAGTCTCTCATTATGGCATCGACTTTTGGCTCCAAGCCTAAATTTTTTATGACCATGTCAATCCCGTCACAAGACGAACCATTGACCAATCGGTCGGTGGCAAGATTCGTGACAGAAACGCCGAAGAATCCTGGCCATTATTAGAGGACCTCGCCCTCTATGATAACGAAAGTTGGAATGACCCAAGGGATTTCGATAAGCCAGTCAAGGCAATCTCTTTGCTTCAAGATGTCCTAAGTACATCCGACCGCCGCCTCATCGAGCTAAAGAATCAAGTCCAATGCTTGATGAAAGCTCATCTTGCTCCGACACAACCTACTCAAGTGAACAAAATCACTACCTCATGTGAGATCTGTAATGGTCCACACGACACTCAATATTGTATGGAAGATCCCGAACAAGCCTTTGTTGAATATGCATCCTTGCGTACCGAAAAAGCGGGAGGTAAGTGGTACACTTTTAAGCCCGAGCAAAACAATCTTGGTGACACCTATAATCCATCATGGAAAAGTCACCCAAACCTAGGTGGAAGACAACCCTAATATGTCCATAAAATTAATATTCAAACCCACCTAACACGATTCTCTAACCCAACGGTTCGATCTCGAACCGTCCCTTCAACAACAATCCTGGAAGCTTTAACAATCAATCAAATCTAGAAGGATTGGTATCCAACTTCATGGCATCTCAAAACGCTAGATTATCTAAGTTTGAAGCCGATTTCAAACAACAACAAAGAGAGATGACCAACAAAATTAATAACACTAATTGAAGGCATAACCTATCGAATAGGCAGGAGCAATCCCTAAACACACGGTTAAGAAAACCTAAAACTGAACGTTAACACCTCAACATCAGTTTGTCTGCTCGTCCTACCCAACATAGATGCTCCAATGCTCATCACATAAAACCTCTCCACTATCAATCAATCTATTAAAAAAAAAACCCTGTTCCAAGGAGGCAAACATTTACCATACAAGCAAGCTGCAACCCAGGATTAGGAGCGAAAAGCAACAAACAAAAGAACCCGAGCCAAATCTTGAAGATGAGTTCTAGGATTTGCATCTCAAACTACCGGTTCTTAAAGTCTTAGCTCACGCTCCAATCTATAACGCAATATTGCATAAATACGTGGAAAGCTTAGAACTAGGCAAAAACGGATCATCATTCATCTAAGGTGAAGTATTTGCCAAGATGGAAGACCCCGGACTATTCACTCTACCCTTTAGGTTATGGGACTCAAAGCCTTTCGACACCTTAGTTGATTTAGGATCATGTGTGAACATATCCCATTATACCTCTTCAAAAAGCTTAACATCGAATTATTAGAATATACTTCAAACCATATCATTGTTATCCGAAACGGAACCAAATCCTACATGTTGGGGTTGTTAAAGATGAGAAACCACATAGGAAAACAAGACATAATAAAAGATTTCTACGTAAATCGACACTGAAGAAAACCCTGTAACCCCCATTTGCCTTGTAGGAAAAGGATTCCTTGAACCGCCAAATGCAGTTAAGAATTAAAGTGTGATTTGGTAATTGATGGGTGAACCATAGGATGTCTAAGATAGTAGTAGGAGAAATAATCATTAGGTTGGTATTCGGTGTAAAAGGAGTCGATTTAGGTAAGGAGGAAGCACTATATTGGACCACGGCTTGTTAAAAAGGCATCATACAAACCACACACAATACTAATGGAGTAGCCGCACAAATATCCCTTACTACGCTAGAAAGACTTCTAAACAAAAGAACCGAGCCGTAATCTTTTAAGGATGTCCCTTATGATTAGAAGACTGGGTTGAATTTTTTAGAGCCATACCTAAAAACTTAAAGTAACAATGTGGGAATCCGAGGACTTAATTAATAACCTAATAAACTGAACAAACCACCCAAAAACGAGATTGAGCAGGCAAGCCAAGATTTTGAACTATTGGATCCAAACGAGAGGAAGTTTACCAAAACCCTACAATAGATCCCCACCAATAAAAAGCTCTCCGAAGAGAAAGTACAATAGATCATGACCAGGACCCTTTTATGCATCACTAGACGTGTGACTATCGAGTTCTAGCTACAAGACACATAAATAAAGAAAACCGCTTCTTGGATGCAAACCCGATTTTATTTTCCGCACTTAGAGGGTCTGTGTTTGATTCTTATTATTGTTTTATTATGTTTTGAATGAATTATGTAATATACTATGCTTTTTTTTGTTTTAAAACTTTGTCTTAATTTGTCAATCAATGTATTTTGCAAAAAATAAGTGTAGGGAATATATCTGTTTTTAAGAACACAATTCCAAACAATTAAAAATAAACAAGTTTAGATTAAGTGCGCGTCAGTTTCGAGTCCTAGTGATTGTAATGACTATTCCAGTTTTAAATGCAGTTCTTTCTTCAGATTTTAACTAATAAAATTGCTGCAGGAAAGTTCTCTATAAAAAATGGAAGGAAGAAATTTTACAGACCCGGAGACGGCGTCGAGATTAATACCCGAACGGCGGTCGCGTCTCCATACTGTAAAAATTCAAATTTTTTTCAAATATTTCTGAAAATAAAATGTGCAATATTTTTAAAATTTTGGAATTCTATGTAAAACTTGCATAAAACCTATGATTACATCATTTACTCTCAATCTTTATCTCTACTATTTTTTATAGAGTCAAAACCCTAAACTCTCATTGTATTTATATCTATCCCACCGATTTTATGCTTGGTGTAGTTGTCTTTGTCTTTGATTACAGGTTATATTTGACGAGAAGAAGCTTGAAGTCTTAGGAAGTTTTCATTAACGATTCTTGGAGGATGATTAAACCAGTTATCGCATATTTTCTGTCGCCATTATTAGCAACCAACGATACCTATTTCTTTTCCTTGTTTTTCTTATCCCTTTATATCGTACTTAACGATAACTTTTAAGAACAGTTGTGGACAAAAATGTTCAACTTAAAGTAGGGAGGAAATAACCTTAGAAACTATTCCTATCATTTGCCATTTTGCTGTTCCTTAAAATGATAGGTAATATATCGAAACATAGCATAAAAAGTTAAAATTTGACCAAATTTAATGTTTTTATGACATAATACCGATGAAAAAACAAGTGTAATAGCTCCGTCCATGATATTGATAGTGTATGACTAGCACAAAAACCCTCAAAATTCCACCCCAAAAATGGTAAAGGTTCGCCTTTAGATCTTTAGGAATTTGGGTATCCATTATTGATACCCAAGATAATTTATACCTTTAGCTTTCTCGAGTTAAGGTTCGAATGCAGTCATATGTGTCTATTCCGTCGTTACGGATGTGTACGTATGGTCTTTGTCGCCTTTTCTGGAGCATTGGTATCGGTATTAAATTATATGAGTGTACCGGTAGTATATTAAATTCTAGAACTTGTTTTTGTGATGCATCCCTAGACCGCATAGTAAGTATTAGGATTTGCTAGAAAAGAGGCACTAGGATTAACCCATGTTTTAAACCTGTAATTGTTATTATGGTCACATCGACTATATAACTATCCCACACCCTTGCCATGCACTCATTTTTAGTGCAGGATACCCCTAGTACAACCCTCGAGCCTATCCTTTTTCACGGTTCTTGTAATTTTCTAGTTAAGCCGGACTATTAATGAAGGTCATTGTCACCCATAAACTAATTGTTACACCCAAATCGCCTTAGCCTACCTTGTATATACTCCCTTTTAGTACATTATTTATTTTTAACCCCGTATATTGAGTACACGGTTGCTAAGTCCTTATCCTTGTAAATACAATTTTAGGACGATTAGGATTCATGGTAGTATTCATCTTATAAAGAATTGGGGAAGAAGTAATTTATTACCCCTAATAGAGCTCAATAAGCTCCATGTTATTTTGATCCACCTCAAATCAGGTTATTAGTTAGATTGTAAAAAATCAAGTATGTAAAAGTTCAAGTGTAGGGGTGTATCTATAAACCCTCATGATGTATTATATGTTTAAGCAATGGCAGGGCAAAAGTGTACGAAAAAAATGTATATAAAAAAGAGTGAAAAAAAATGTACGGGCTGCCATTTGCTTATGTTTATGTTTATATTAGAGTCAAGAAAAAGAAAAGAAAGAGATTGGTGTAGAGTTTTGTAGAGTTTGTATATTTTGTCCAAGTCTTTGGCTTAGCAACCAAACCAACATGTATTCTTATAAATTATTACTAACACCTTCATTTCTGAATACACACAAAGAAAAGTCACCACCTCAAATGTATTCTCATCCGTTTCCGTTTTCATTAATGTTATATTACACCCTACACACCCACACCCTTTAAAAGACCCTTTGGATATAATAATAATTGCTGCGCCAAGCGGTGAGGTTTGATCCAATTAACCAACTATGTTAATTTATATCTATACAGGTAATGAGTGTTGATTTTCATTTCCCATAAGTTATATTTTTTATTATACACCCGAGTGAAAGAGAGAATCCCAAACACTTATGTGATGTGCTAGTATATACTTTCCGTGCTTTTACTTATAAGGTCTAGAAGGTTGTGTTGTAAAAATACTTTTAAAGAGTTGTTTAAATGACCCCATAATTGCTATTGTCTAGGTAGAAAAGCCCATTTGCTTGAGGACCAATCAAATCCCAATTTAGGGGTCTTTGATGAGGTGTTATTTTATACACTATTTCAGGGTCATTTAACCCCCTAAATCATGCAAATAATTGGCCTAGATTTACATCTTAATCGTTTGTTTTCCAGTTTTTTAGCACTGATTGCTTTGGAGGAATACCACGTGACTTGAGCATATTTGGAGAAGAAACGGATAAGAAATTATACATACAGACCTACAACCAAATCTCTTGAGATTTATGCATACATTGGCTGGAGACAGCGACCATGCAAAACAATATCTAAACATTTAATTTATCTATTAAGATATTTAATACCATCATTCAAGTAAGACTATGATGCTTTTTTTATTTTGCCATGATTACGTTTCCAGTCCCTAATGGCCACAGTGCATATTCATTTTACCATAACATTGATTTGCATCAGCTCCTGAACCTTCCAATGCTCCCATACTACAACGCATCTTGCATGTTTCAATATAGGCGATTTATATAACTTTTGCTTGTGCATGGTAAGGCTGCGCCTGCTATTCAAGCTCTGTTTGGAGAGAAATCTTGGGGATCCGATCAAGATCAGTGATGTTGTTCACGCCTACGCCCATCCTCAATACTTTTCCTACAGCGACTGATGTAAGGACACAATCCTAACAGCGAGAGGCAATACATGGCATACGGAGCATTTGGCTATGGGTGCCCATAAAGAGGAGCTGAGCTTGAGATTTAGGGTACAGGAGATGCTCACTACGTGTTACGATTAGGACAATGGAGGCAATCGAGATGGTTACTCGTAACCATGAGAGACCTCGCTCGTATTGAATGACATCCATTGGTTCGGTTCAGCGTCCTATCGACGGACCAGAGGGACTTCAAATAAGCTCAAGGAGCTCGTGACCAGTTAGTTCGAACATCGCTCATAGATATCTTACTTCATGATTTATGTATTAGCTTGTATTAGAGGTTTGTAGTATTAAGAAACCATGTAGTCTTTTAGTGGGGAAACAATGAAATCAATTATCTATCGAATTAATGTATTATGAAAATGTCTATCGAATTAATGTATTATGAAAATTGCCTGAGTAATGAAATGCAAAAGTTAGAAACTGAGTTGTGGAATCATGCCATAGTTGGGGTTGGCCATGCTGTGTATACTGATAGGTTTCATGAGTTGGCTAGGTTAGTTCCTCACTTAGTAACCCCGAAAGGTAAGAGGATTGAAAGGTATGTGTAAGCCTAGCTCCAAAAATTCGAGGAATGGTGGCAGCAATGGAGCCAAAGACCATCCAAAAGGCCATGCAGATAACCGACACATTATGATGAAAGCCTTGAGAATGATCCATCAAAAAGAACCACCGAAAGATAGCAATGGGGAGAACCTAGCAAGGATAGGAATGTGAGAGACGATAACAAAAGGACTAGGGCTGGAAATGCTTTTGCTACAACCGCAAACCCTGTTAGGGGAGGGTGCATGGGTACATCTCTCAAGTGTACCACCTGTAGCTATCACCATTCGTCTGAGACACCTTGTCGCAGTTGTTTCAACTGTAACCGCCTAGGTCATTTTGCTAAGGATTATAGAGTGGTGCCTAGGAATGTGAATCCCATCAATGCTAGAAACCCAGTTGCTAGGACCTGTTTCAAGTGTGGTAGTACCGATCATATCAAGTCAGCTTGTCCTAGGTTAAATCAGGCTCAGAGGCTAAGGGAAACCATTAGAACCAAGTTATGGCTGTTAATAGGGGTCAGGGTTGTGGAAACCAAGGGAACCAAGCTAGGGGTAGGGCATTCATGTTGGGAGTAGAGGAAGCTCGTCAGGACCTAAACATCGTGATGGGTACATTTACTTTAAACAACCAATATGCCACTACCTTATTTGACTCTGGTGCCAACTATAGCTTTGTTTCCACTACTTTTATACCTCTGTTAGACATAGAGCCCAGTGATTTAGGTTTCAGTTATGAGATTGAGATAGCTAGCGGGCAGCTAGTAGAGATTGATAAAGTTATTAGGGGGTGCAAACTAGAAATAGAAGGTCATATGTTTGACATTAACTTGATACCCTTTGGAAGTGGGAGTTTTGATGTGATCATAGGAATGGATTGGTTGTCTGACCATAAGGCTGAGATAATTTGTCATGAGAAGGTAGTAAGGATACCACTATTAGATGGCAAGGTGCTTAGAGTATTAGGAGAGAAACCCGAAGAAAAGATGAGGCAATTAATGAGTGCTAAGGCTAAAGAGAAGAAACAAGAAGAGATAGTGGTAGTGAGAGATTTTCCCGAGGTGTTTCCTGATGATCTATCTGGATTGCTGCCGGTTCGGGAAATCGAATTTTGGATTGAGTTAATCCCTGGAGCAATGCCGGTTGCAAAGTCTCCCTATCGTTTGGCACCTTCTGAATTGGAGGAGTTGTCGGGACAACTCAAGGAACTCCAGGACAAAGGTTTCATTCGACCAAGCTCATCGCCTTGGGGAGCACCGGTATTGTTCGTTAAGAAAAAGGATGGATCCTTTAGGATGTGTATTGACTATAGAGAACTGAATAAGTTGACCATTAAGAACCGTTATCCACTCCCTAGGATAGACGACCTGTTCGACCAACTTCAAGGATCGCAGTACTTCTCTAAGATAGACCTTAGGTCCGGATACCATCAGCTGAGAGTGCATGAGGACGACATTCCAAAGACCGCGTTTAGGACTCGTTATGGACATTTCGAGTTCACAGTAATGCCCTTTGGTTTGACTAACGCACCAGCGGTATTTATGGATTTAATGAACCGAGTGTGTAGACCGTACCTAGATAGGTTTGTGATAGTATTCATTGATGATATCATATTGATTTACTCTAAGACCCGAGAGGAGCATGAAGCACACCTAGGACTAGTCTTAGAATTGCTTAAGAAAGAGAAACTATATGCTAAGTTTTCTAAGTGTGAATTCTAGTTGCGAAAAGTACAGTTTCTTGGGCATGTGATTAATGGTGATGGAATTCATGTAGACCCTAGTGAGATTGAGGCCGTTAAGAATTGGAAAGCCCCTAGACCTCCGTCTGAGGTTCGTTCGTTCTTAGGATTGGCTGGATATTACTGTCGGTTCATTGATAATTTTTCTAAGATAGCTAAGCCACTTACTGTCTTGAGAAACAAAGGGGTTTTGTTAGTTTTGATATTGTGGTCGTAATGGTTGTAAAACATATATTTTGTAGGTAGCTTATTTTGTATATGGCTTATTTGGGCTTATTTTTAAGCTCGATAGCTTATTTTGAGCTTATTAGCTCACAGCTTTTTGGGATTACACAAGGATGGAGTTTTTGGTTATTACTCTAGTATGTTATATTTTGTGGACTAGTTGTATAGCTATGGCGATAACCAAATACGATATGTAGCTTATTAGCTTATTTTAAACATAAGTATATAAATTTTGGAGCTTATGAGCTCACGGCCCAATGAGCATCAATAAGCCATGGCTTATTTGATGGCTTATTGTGGTCCAAATTACTTTGTTACTTATTGGTTTGGGCTTATATATACTAACGGGTCTTGGTTTTGGGCTTAGAATGTATTTTGCATATGTAAAAACCTTAATGGATCCCTATTGGGCCCTAAAGCCCAATAAGAGTTAACTAGTCATTTTGGGAGTTTTGATGAAATTTTGGAGAGTGAAACATACTTATGAAGTTATATTGAAAGCCGTTTTGAGAAAGTATTTTGGTAAACCTCGTGAAATGTGATCTTTGGAATTTGGTCGGAAAGAGTCGAAATGTTGGAAATTTCTTGAAAATAAGGTTTAAAAACCTTAGGAAACGTCATATAAACGTACGGGCCATGCCGAAATTTCGTTTGAAATATTATATTAGATTTTTTACATTAAAAAATTTTCGATTTAATAATAAGATATTATTATTTTAATTATTTTAATACGCCGACTTAAGACGGAAAAATATAATTTTTTCAAAGCTTTCTAAACTGTTTGAGTATAAATAAAAGTATCATTTCGTAAGTATAAAGGGGTATATTATGGTAACTTAAGTGTACCAAATGGATTTATGAAGTATATTATATGTATTTATTATCTTATATTACTTAAACTATTCTTCTTTAATGTTTAGTATACTTATACTAAGATATTGAATTGTGATAGAGTATCATTTAAAGTTAAGTAGTCAACCATCACACCACTAAGACTTTTAAGATAAGCGTACAACAAGCATCTAATCTCTATGTATCATACATGAAAACGGTTTTGGTTATAAATGATTAAAATGGGACATAAAGTGGACTAGGTCGTGTATGGACGTTATTGCATTTGCTTGTGATTTGAGTTTGCTATTGGAGACAGTCGCTTGAGGTGAGTTCTCATAGCACCACTTTTTAAATCTTTTCTGTTAGGGGAAAATGATACTCAAATGTGTTTTGATCTGTTTTTTGAACTGTGCGAAACGTGGTTTTGTTTTGGGACAATGTATGTGCTTATGACTGCTATGTGAATATTATGTGCTACGTGATTTCTTAGAGCGGCTGGGTACGCCTACCCTAGTGTTATGTGTGGTTCTTCACCCTAAATATATCTCCAGCTGGTAGGCTTTAGATGTTGTATGTCATCGGGGTTGCGACCCTAAGAGCATTGGTACACGCTCGTAATAAGACTAGCGGGGATGCTAGGTCTTGGTACATGATTAGCGAGGATGCTAAGTCATGGGTTTGTGATTGATCTGCATATATTCACTGTCATATAGCATAATTGTCCAGCTGATTGAGATATTGGCACAGGGACTGGGTTTTGATTTAAACCTACGAGTTCACCAACATTATTGTTGACGTTTTTGAGTATCATTTTCAGGTGAAGTTAATGATCGTTAAGATTGTGGTGCATGTAGCGGACTTGTAGAGAATCCTGTAGGAATCTTGTTTGAAAAGTCTTGCCTTTGATGTATGTTATGGATTGGATCTCTTGAGTATCGAGGGTAAGATTGACTGGACCCCTGCGTAGGCTTATGATTGTAATAATTGGCGACTATGTGTTGTGTTCTTGCTTTGCGACATCACTCAAGGTTATATTGAGGTTGATGGTCATCATGACACTTATCATTTATGCATTTTAGTTTTCTCTAATTTGTATCTTGTGTTATGATTGATCATCATATTGCCTCGCGACTCGCGTTTTGCCTATGTGGGGGTGACAAGAATGGTAATCAGAGCCATAGTTATAGAGAACTAGGTGGTTTGGCCTAGACTATAACCTAGGAAACTTCATATAGTTGCATTATAGGATCTATGTGCGCGATGTTCTGCTTATACGTGCTTATGTGGATATAGGGTATAGCATTAGTTAAGTCATTCATTTGAAATGTGTGAGCCTAATACTAAGTACCACTGGGAAATGATACGGGTATAAATGTGGTGGCCAACATAATTATAAATGTATCACGACTCTTGCATATTTAGTATTATCGTTCATACAAATCGATGTTGACATCTTAGGACCGTAGTAGGCGTAGTATAGTATATTAAGTTATCTTATACATGCTGACCGTCCTGCCTACCTAATATTGCCCATGTTCTCCCTCGTGTAGATAATGCTATCAAGGATGATGACTCAAAGTGCTGGCCAGCCTGCTGTGCATCACGAAGAGGGGGAACAGGGTGGACGAGCTGGTAGAGGTGGTGGTAGGACTAGAGGTCGTTCTGGTGATCAGGGTGATGATAGGATTGATGGTCAAGGTGGCTAAGTAGGTGGTCAGGGTAGTGAGGTGTGTTAACGAAGTCCCCGACTTCTCCACCATCATTGCACGGCAGTTGTAGAATTTATTTCCCACTATTGTAGCCCAAGTAGGCGACTAATGTGGAGGTCAGGGAAATGGTAAGAATCAAAATGGCAATGCCGTCAATGATAACATCCGGGGTGATGTTAGTAGGGGTTGTACCTATAAAGAGTCCTTAGCTTGTAACCCGAAAGAGTATGATGGTAAGGGAGGTGCTATAGTGTATACCCGCTAGATTAAGAAGATGGAGTCAGTTCAGGATATGAGTGGGTGTAAAGATAGTTAGAAGGTGAAGTACACTGCTGGTTCATTTGTTAGTAAGGCTCTCACGTGGTGGAACTCTCAAATCTACACACGAGGTCGAGAAGCCACTATAGGTATGTCTTGGAAAGACTTTAAGGACTTTTGACTCAGAGACGGAATGTTTGCTGAGTATGAAATGCAAAAAAAGTTGGGAAACTGAAGTTGTGGAATCTGCCATAGTTGGGGTGGCCATGATGCGTATACCTGATAGGTTTCATGGTTGGTAGGGTGTTAGTATCCGCTATGTAACCTTAGATCTCCCGCAAAGCTCTCGTGCTAGTAGATGATATGTCGCCACAGGCCCTCATTCTGGAAGTCGTCCCACACCGCATGGCCACACAGAAGACTGTGCACCTAATCTATATATCTCGCACCCCGCGCCTCGGCCACCCCACTCCGCGTCCCCCCCCCCCCCCACCCCCCCCCTCAGGGCAAAGCAACGGTGGAGACAACATTTCTGAGTTTGGCAGCATTTGAGCAGCAAGCCAGCAAAGCATCGGAGCCATAAAGACCATCTAAAAGGCCGTGCAGGATAGATAACCGATCCTAACACATTGACTGATGAAGCCCTTAGGATATTGGACTAAATTCGCTCAAAGATTCTATTTTCCATATAAATAAGAACCACGAGAGAGAAGGAATGTGGGTGAACCTAGCAAGGATAGGAATGTAAAAGATGACAACAAAAGGACTAGGACTGGAAATGTTTTTGCTATAACTGCAAACCCTGTTAAGGGAGGGTACACAGGTACGGCACTCAAGTGTACCACCTGCAATATCACTATTAACCTGTGACACCTTGTCAACTTGTTTCACATCTGTACACCGCACCAAAGTACACATCCCTTCCTGCTCTAATGATTGTAGAGTGGTTCCTAGGAATGTAAACCCCATCAATGCTAGAAACCCAACTGTTAGGTCCTGTTACAAGTGTGGTAGTTCCGATCATATCAGATCGCGTTGTCTAGTTGAATCAGGTCAAAGGCAGGGGGAGGAAACCATCAGAACCATGGTCTTGACTGTTTAATGGGGGGTCAGGGTCGTTGGGAAACCAAGGGAATCAGGCAGGGATAGGGCATTCATGTTGGGAGCAGAGGAGGCTCGCCAGGACCCGAACATCGTGACGGGTACATTTACTCTGAACGATCATTATGCCACTACCTTATTTGACTTTGGTGCCGACTATAGCTTTATTTCCACTACTTTTATACCTTGTTAGACATTAGAGCCAACAATTTAGGGTTTCATTTATGAGATTTTAAGATTTGCTTAGCGACAGCTAGTAGAAATTAATAAGGTCATTAAGGGTTGCAAACTAGAAATAGAAGGTCACGTATTTGATATAAATTTGATACCGTTTAGAAGCGGGAGTTTTGATGTGATCATAAGAATGGATTGGTTGTCTGACCATAAGGCTAAGATAATTTGTCATGAGAAAGTAGTGGGGATACCATTACTAGATGGCCAAGTGCTTAGAGTATTGGAGAGAAACAGAAGAAAAGATGAATCGGCAGTAATGAGTGCCTTCGGACTAAAGAGAAGAAGCAAGAAGAGATAGTAGTACTGAGAGATTTTCTCGAGGTATTCTCGGATGATCTATTTGTCTTACCGCTTGTTCGGGAAATAGTGTTTCGGATTGATTTAGTCCCTGGAGCGATGCCGGTTGCAAAGTCTCCCTATCATTTGGCACCTTCTGAATTGGAGGAGTTGTCGAGTCAACTCAAAGAACTCCAGGACAATGGTTTCATTCGACCAAGCTCATCGCCTTAGGGAGCACCGGTATTGTTTGTTAAGAAAAAGTATGGATCCTTTCGGATATGTTATTGCATTATAGAGGGTTGAATAGTTGACCATTAAGGAAATGTTATCCACTTCCCTAGGATTGATGACTGTTGACCAACTTCAAGGATCACAGTACTTTTCTAAGATAAACCTTAGGTCCGGATTCCATCAGCTAAGAGTGCAAGAGGATGACATTCCAAAGACTGCGTTTAGAACTCGTTATGGACATTTCGAGTTCACTGTAATACCCTTTAGATTGACTAACGCACCAGCAGTATTCTTGGATCTGATGAACCGAGTGTATAGGCCGTATCTAGACAAGTTTGTGATAGTGTTCATAAATGATATTTTAATCTATTCTAAGACACGGGAAGAGCATGAAATGCACCTAGGATTAGTCTTAGAATTACTCAAGGAAGAGAGACTGTATGCTAAGTTTTCTAAGTGTGAATTATGGTTATGATAAGTACAGTTTCTTGGGCATTTGATTAATGATGATGGGATTCATGTAGACCCTAGTAAGATCAAAATTGGAAAGCCCCTAGAACTCCGTCTGAGGTTCGTTCATTCTTAGGATTGACAGGGTAATACAGTAGATTCATTGAGGACTTTTCTAAGATAGCTAAGCCGCTTACTGTCTTGACTCAGAAAAGTAAGACCTTTGACTGGGATGAGGAGCAAGAGAATGCATTTCAAACTTTAAAGGATAAGTTATGTAATGCACCTGTTCTAGCTCTCCCTGATGGACCAAAAGCCCTTGTGGTCTATTGTGATGCATCCGGGTTAGGACTAGGTTGTGTGTTGATGCAAAGAGGTAAGGTGATAGCTTATGCATCTAGGCAGTTGAAGATTCATGAGAAGAATTACACCACCCAAGATTTAGAGCTGGGAGCGGTTGTGTTTGCACTTAAGATTTGGAGACATTATTTGTATGGGACAAAGAGCGTCATATATTGATGCGGTTATTGCAGGACTTCAACAAGAAGTTTTACAACTCCCTAGGCAGAGTACCTAACCGTTGTAGTAGTAGTATAGGCAAGACTCGGGGGTTGTTATCGTTCTCTAGGGGAATAGGTTGGGAAGGCTTGATCACGGTCTAACATAATTCTAGGGGTTGAGAGAAGATTATTTTTGTATTTTTATATTTTATAGAAAGCATGTAAATCTATGGTTTGAGAGGTTGGTTTGATAAACTATTAACTAAACTAATTGATAAACTAATCTACTGGTGATAACTTTATGATAATTAAATGTATTTACTTAATCATGCATTACTTATCAGATTGTTTCTCCTAATCCTGTTGCCTTGTCACACTTGTGATGTAATGTGTAAGTATTTCCTAAGTTATGAACGAATTACACGAATCCATCGTCTATTTAATATTCTGTTAAGGCAAAGCACAAGTAAGGTAGTATGAAGACTATTACAAGGCCCCTAAGAGTATATTAAATACGTGTGAAATACCTTAAGAGGGATCAACCATATAAGGGGCAAGGTAGTATGAAGACGTTTTACTTATAGGGTATCTTTCTCGCACTGATTTCCTAGAATGTAGTCAAACGGGCGATATAGACTAAAGTGTTTTTAAGGACCGCTTCTCGCAGCACAATCGCGTCAACAGAAGCAACAGTAAAAGGATCTACAATCTGACTTTCATGCAGAATCATAAGCAAATAGCAAAGGAGGGGTTTAGCCTTAGCCATGTTATAAAGGAAGTAAGAAGATAAATCAATCACACAACACATAGACATATTGAATGATTACTGATAAATAACTTTACTTGAATTAAAACATGGATCCAAAGTAGTACAATAAGGTTTTTA
Organism: Tanacetum coccineum; assembly: GCA_026074375.1. Lineage (NCBI taxonomy): Eukaryota > Viridiplantae > Streptophyta > Magnoliopsida > Asterales > Asteraceae > Tanacetum > Tanacetum coccineum. Next base: position 4,728 of record BQNB010078829.1, on the reverse strand, counting down.
GGCCCTACATATGACATATGAAGCCGCTACAAGGACTAGGGTTCGTCTTCCTAAGTTAAACAAAGTTATCCCAAAAGTTACACTCTAAAACCCTAAAATCGGTTTTGTATATATAGAGATATCGCGGCGACGGCGTCGCGTTATGGTCCTGACACCGTCGCTACGCGGATGATTCTAGATCCTCTCTAAGTCGGCTACGTCTTGACGCCGTCTCTAAATTCCAGGGAGACATCATGAATAGATTCACGAAGGCATCACTTATGGCTTGTCGACGCCGTCACCACGTTCTGTAAGCAATACTTCTTCAAGGATTTGGTGTAGGTCTGTAATCTCATCTGTTTCTTCTCCAAATGAGTTCAAGTCACGTGTATTTCCTTCAAATGCCATCCAAGTGCTAAAAACCTAAAAACGAATGATTAAGCACATAAATCTAGGCATATTTCTGATTTTTAAGGGGTTAAATACACCCCGAATATGTATTTTAAAATGTGTTTAAAATGACACTCATCCAAATACCCCTACACTTTTAGGATTTGCTTTACTCAAGCAAATGGGTTTTCTACCTAGGACAAATAGCTATATAATAGTCATATTTAACCTACTCCTTTAAAAGTTTTACAACACAACCTTCTAGACCTCGTAATTAAAAGCTCGGCAGAATACACTAGCACATTCAAGTAGTATTTGGGTTCGTGTGTGTGTGATGATGACTCGGGTGTTATATAAATTAAAACATAATTGGGAAACACGAATAATCAACACTATTACCTGTCTAGCATATTAAATTACCTAAGCTTGGTAAAGATTAAAAAATCCATCGCTGGTGCTTATGCATTATTCATTATATCTAGAGGTCTTTTTAAAGGGTTGTAGGGTGTAGGTGTAAGATAACATTAAATGGAAACAGAAACGAACTGAAGTTACATTTGGGGTGGCTTTTGGGTGAATTTGGAGGGGGGGTTGGAGGGTTAGTAATTATTTATTACGATTACACGCTGTTTTTTTTGTGCTAAGCCAAGACTCGAGACGAAGAATATACAAACTCTACACAACTCTCAATCAATCACTTTTTTTTTTGTCTTGACTTAATATAAACAATCAACATAAAGAAATGGCAGCCGTTATTTTTTTACTTTTTTTATATACATTTTTTGTACACTTTTGTCCTGCCATTGCTTAAACATATAATACATCATGGGGGCCCAATTCCTATACTTTATAGATACACCCCTACCCTTGAACTTTTACATACTCGATTATTTACAATCTAACTAATGACCCGATTTGATGTTGATCAAAATAACATAGAGATCATCTAACAAACATATGGGGGTATTGATTTAACTTTTTTTCCCGTAGAGTCTTCATAAAATAAATACTATCATGAATCAAATGTCCACGTTCTCAAATAATTAAACTTGGTTAAAACAATTATGTACTAAAGGTGAGTACATACAAGTAGGCTAAGGTGATTTGGGTTGTAAGATTGGTTTTAAGGGTGACAATGCTCTTCATTAATAGTCTGGCCTAACTCTAGAAAATTACGAGAACCATGAAAAAGGATAGGCTCAGAGGGTTGTACTAGGGGTATCATGCACTAAAGATGAGTGCACGCTGGCACTCTCGCGCGTGTGGGATAGTTATACTGATCGGTGTGTACATAATAATAATTACAGGTTTTCAAAACGTGGGTTATCCTAATTCTCTTATCCAGAAAATACTATACTCAAGATTGTTGTCTCGGAATTGGCATCACAAAAACAAGTTTCTAGAATTTAAATTACTACCGGATACACTCCATATAATTTAATACCGATTTCAATGCTCCAAAAAAGGCGATCAAACCACATATACACATCCGTAACGACGGAATAGACCACACATAATTGCTACACTACTCTTAATTGGAGAAAGTAAGGTATAAACTATCTTGGGTATCAATAATGGATACCCGAATTCCTATAGATCTAAAGGCGAACCTCACATTTTTGGGGTGGAATTTTGAAGGTTTTTTGTGCTAGTCATACACATTCCTATCCATGAGACGCTATTAATATTCGGTTTTTGTTGGTACGTGTCATAAAAAAATAAATTTGTGTCAAAATTACCTTTTTATGCTATGTTTCGATATATTACCCATCATTTTAAGGACAAAACAAATGAAAAATGAAAGAATAGTTTCTAAGGCTTATTTCCCCCATACACTTAAGATTGAATCCTTGTACCACAATGTTCTATAGATAGTACCCGTAAAAAATGAATAATAATACAGAAAAGAAAAACTAAGTTAAAAGGTTACTAGTTACTCCCCTGGTTTTCTCAATAATAGAGAAGAAACATGCGATAACTGGTTAAATCGTCCTCCAAGAATCGTCTAATGAAACTTCCTAAGAACTTCCAAGCTTATTCTTATCAAATATAACCTGTAATCAAAGACAAAGACAACTACACCAAGCATAAAATCCACGGGTAAATGATAAATACAACCTCATTAACTGCGTTTAGACTCTACGAAAGCAATAAATATAGGATGAAAATACTAATGCTGTCGTGATTTTTTGCATGTTTTAGAAAAATTACAAATTCTAGAAATTATACAAATGTTATTTTCAAAAATTCAAGAAACTATGAAATTTTCATTATCCGGTGGCCCACGGCCCTGTCAGAGAAATCTAGAACGCCTCGTCTCTCTAGAACACTGTAAAGTAAATTCTCTTTGATTTCTAGAAAAAATTAATCACAAGTATCCTATTAGTTATTTCCTGTAAATTTTACTGCATAAACCACAAAATTTATTAGTATAATCATATGACTCAAAACAAACACATAAGACACACCTAAAATGCAAGAAAATAGAGGATTAGGTTGTGTCTCAGTAAGCACTTGTTTTTATTCGAGTCACGAGCCTGACTCTACGCTTATTTGTTGTGTAAAAGGTGGGTCTCCCCTACACTTAAGGTAAAGTGCGGGTGATAGTAGCGATACACACCATTTTAATGTAGGCATGCCACGTGGGGTAAAGGCGGTGTGTGAATGGTCAAGGGTTCTACTACCTTCATCCTAAATCTACCCGAATCCTTTGGTTTGATGGGTGGATTTGAAGTTAAATAAAAATTATGACAAATGTCATTCTCATAGAGATTATGCTCCAACGATTCTTTATCCATTCCTTTCCCATCATCTTTATCTCGACTTCATCTTCATCTTCGTACTCAAGCTTATTTTCCTCAAATGAATGTAGTATTGGCATTTTGAGGTTGGAATTTAGGTGTTGGTGAGGGGTTCTATAGATAGTGGGTTTAATATCAGAAATCATCAAGACCCTATGCACCATAATAGGCTTGACAGGGGTGGCAATTCGGGTCGGGTTTGGGTTGGCGAGTTCGGGTTGATGGGTTGGCGGGTCAGAAAACCTCAACCC